>LUCG01206825.1:0-11418 GCA_001633085.1 Carthamus tinctorius | reverse complement strand
TCTAACTTGCTTATTCCTATTAACTCATTGAATGACAGTACAAAACATATGATCTTACATATAGAATTTTATGTGAATTAGATATTTGACGCCATAAGTCACGCCTTAAAAACGCCATGGCTTCACCATGGCTCCTAAGGCTTGAGGCTTGGCCTCGCCGCCACGCCACGCCTCACGCCATTTAAAACTTTGGGCATGACAATTGAGCTATGACGATTGTTGTAACGAGCTTCTTACTACAATGAAAAATGACCATTCAACGGCCGGATTTTTAAAAAACCAACATCATCTTTCAAAGGTCACGCTTCTTTCTGTTTCTGCTTGACGGAACCACTTTATTGGTTGATGTTGTTTGTATCAATGAATATTTTTGGATTAAAACAACAATAACTAAATTGATAAGTTTGTTTTTAAAAGAATTTATATGGCAAACAAACATACATAAATACTTTGAGATACCCATTAAGCAGTCATTTTATAATTGCATTAAGCTAAACAATGCAACTGATATTAATATAAAGTATAAATTGTATATAAATGGTTTGTGTTCAAATATGAAAAGAAAATCTTAATTTTATTTTTAAAATATATCTTACTTGTTTAAATTAAAAAACTATTATCATCATTGTTATTTGTAGTCCAGATTAATTGCATATATGATAAAATTTTATCAAACTTAAGGCTATGTTTGGCAAACCAGCTGATAAGCTAGCTGTTGATTGATAAACTTATGAACAAATTATGTTTGGCAAAAACTAGCTTATGAGTATGTAAAATGACCAAAAATGGTATTTTTGAATTTAATAATTAATATTAATAAGGGTATAATTGGAAAAAGTTACAAAAGGCTACTCAAAGTAGCGTTCCAAAAAGCTAGCTTAGGCCGTGCGTAACGGGGTGAGCTGCAACAGGATTTGAAAAAGGAATTGATCGTGATTTTGAACTTGTTCTTTCCATGACCCCTCTTAATTGAGACAGGAGATCCAAGACTTGAAGTAGGAGTCACTTCGGCTCGGGTTTCAGCGGGTTCGAACCCGTCGGTTTCAGCGGGTTCGGCGGGCTCCGCTACGCCACCGACGGGTTCGGCGGGTTGAAGGTGACAACGGTTTGGTGAAGCCGATGATAATCAGAGAGGGTTGTGTGTGTGGTGTGTGCTCTCAGGTTGGGAGGGTTGAGTACTAATCAGATAGGGTTCCAGAGGGTTAATTGTGGGGTTAAGAAAAAACTAATGTGGAAGTTGATGTGATAGTGGGATTGGGAGGGTTGGGTATGCATAGCCTTATGGTACATGTTTGGATGTAGTAGCTTATAAGTTAGCTTATTTTTGCATTTATATTATTAATATTTTTTGAAGGTTTAAAGTATTGAAAAAAAGAAAAGTCAAAACACCAATATGTACACCGACCCATGCCACAATTGCTTACATTTATATGTTTGTTTAAGCGAATAATTGCAGGTTTTTTCATGCCAATGAATTGAATCTCACTTAACAAATCAGGAGTGGGTTTTTATTGTGTTTTGTATTTTATTGTATATATTGGTTAAGGGAGGTTCATACGATAAACATGTCAATTTAAGAAAAAACGAGGAACAATCTCAGCCACACATCTTGGGTTACGGTGGACGTGATCACAGAGGATTGACGCGATTCATGGAAGGGTAAAGATTATTAAAGGGGGGGACCACGGTCAAAGCCGCCTTTATTGACCGGATGAATGGCTGAGATTGCTCCTTACATTTTCTTAAAAAATTATGTCTCTCATTTGAACCTTTTTCTATATTGGTTTTAGTTTAATTTTGTTTTTTAATTAGATTAGAGCATCTCCAACAACTTTGCTATATTTTTTCTAAAATAGATAATAGAAGATCAAAATCTCTAAAACTTTATTTTTTGATCTCCAACGGCTTTGCTATTTTAAAGAATCTATCATCATTTATATTATTAAAATATACACTGTATTTATTATCTTAATAAACTTTTTAAAAACTTTTAAACAATATATTATGTCATTCGTGAAATACATTATAATAGTGTTTCTCTCTCATCAATCAGAGATTTTAGAGGAATATCTATATTTAGAGAAAACTTCAAAAATTTTCTATTTTAGTAAATGGTTTAGCAATACTGTTGGAGCAATTTAGGAAAGAAAAAAAAATGCAATTTTTTCTATTTTATCAACTTATTATTTTCCATCATTGTTGCTCATTTGTATACATTGTTCTTGTATAATATTTTCTGTCTTATACTCTCAAGTCTCAAATATCTATTTGCCATCTTTATTTATTTAACATCTAGTTAATTGTAAGTCTTGAATGTTTTTTTTTAATGACAGATAACTCACACACACGTCTTGATACGAAGTCAACGAGGTATCTAGGATCCATACGGGCATCTGACTAATCCTCAGTGACCATGGACTGGCCCGAAAGTCGACCCATGGTTATCGCCACATGTTCGCCCATGAATTGAACCTAGGTAGACTAAGATACCATCCACTGTCCCTCCCAATAATATTATGGACAACTAGGCTACTAATGCTTTGATAAGTCGAATGTTTTATTGAAAACAAGATTTTTATTTTGTTCGTAACGCGAGAACTTGTATGTGCTATGCCTATCGCATTTTAGTTTTGAACGAAATATATTAGACACATCTACTCTGGTTTATGTAAATGTACCAAAAATATATAATACCTTGGCTATAAAATTTGTGAACTAGTCTTATCATCAATTTATAACAAACAAATGTAAATTCAATAAATAAACCATTTTAAAAGTTATCTTATCATCAAGGTCGCTTAAACAATTTTCATAAGCTAGCTGAATAATAAGCTAGCTATTAGACTTATAATTTTCGTCTTTTAAGGTCAGTTAATCTCTATTGTATAGAAACTGTGATTTTCATTGCTGTAGTTTGCAATTCATTGTGGTTTTTGTCTATGATGTAACTCCTACTTTTAAGGCAGTGCCGGGCAAAAATTAGCTAGCTTATAAGCTAGTACATGTTTGGATGGATCATAAGCTGACTTGTTGAAACGTTAGTTGGAGTAGCATTTTTGGAAACTTTTGTAGTTTTTTTCAATTATATCCTTATTAATACTGATTATTATACTCCAAGAACCTTTTTTGATCATTTTACATATTATTAAGCTACTTTTTGCCAAACATAATTTATTCATAAACTAGCTTATCGGCTACCAGCTAGCTTATCAGCGAATTTGCCAAACACACCCTTAAGGCCGTGCGTAGCAACAGTTTGGGTTCGGCGGGTTTGTAGCCGGCGGGCTCGGCTACGCCACTGGTGGGCTGGCAGGCTCGAGCGGTTCCCCCACACCGTCTACCCGCTCTCTCCCTCTCTCACATTCTCTCTGTTTTTTTTCTTATTGTACTAGGTATTTGGTTTGGGAGGGTTCGAGTACTAAACAGAGAGTACTTTAGAGGGCTCATTGTGGATTTATGAAAAAGCTGATGTGACAGTGGAGCTCAGAGGGTTGGAAGGGTTCTGCTACGCATAGCCTAAGCCTAATTACGAAAGATGAAAACAAAACAACAATGACATATGAGAAATACAAGGACTAAATTAGATTTTCTTCTAACAAACTACAGGGACTAAAGATGTAAATTTACTGAAAATTTCATTTTTGAACGGAGTATTATTCTCATGACTTTTTCATCACGAAAATCGGAATCTCACCTATAAATACCTCAACTCTTCTTCTTCCCTCCCTCACTCCAATTTCTCACTATCATCTTCTTCTTCTTCTGCATTTTATATAATCTCTCTACGAAGAACCAAAAAATGGCCACAATTAAGGCAGTAAAGGCACGCCAAATCTTCGATAGCAGAGGCAATCCTACCGTCGAGGTTCGTTTCTTAATTCCCTTCGGTGTTTCATTCTGTTTTTTGATCGTATTAAACCGGTGATCTAGATTGCGTTTTTGATTTGTGTAGGTTTTCGTTGTAATAACTGTAATGGATCTTCGTTATTTCGATTGGTTTTTATATGAATCGATCGAATTGTTATAGATGCAAATGTATATATTTTTTTAAAATTTTGATTAGATTTTAAGATATGATAGGTTTGCTTGTGTTTGGATTAATCGTTTTGAGAAAGAATGGATTTCATATTCACAATAAATGATTAATCCAATCACATGTAAACCTTGATATCGTAAAATCTTGTCACAAAAAATATGTGTCCGTAAGGGGCAGGTTTAAACGAAAACTCAAATGTAATTGTGAACGTGAGGACCGTCGAGAGGGTGACGCTAGTTTAGACTTGATAATATAACATTCGGTATTATTCGGCTTGAAATTTGTATTATTCACCTTGAACAATCATGACTTAATATGCACGTGGAGCGCGCTCTCGGTTGTCCACATGTTCGCAATTAGATTTGCGTTTTCATTTGAACTTTCGTTTGTGTTGTATGCTTTTCTATAGGGTTTATTTCACGAAAGTGTATCCAACTTTTCACGAAAAGTTATTGTATGTACTGTACTTCCTTTTTTACCATTTGGTGTATCAAAACTATCAAAACTTACCATTTAATGTATTTCGTGACAAATTGGATACATTAAATGATAGGTTTTGATAAAAGTTGGATACACACAATGACCATTTCTTAAACTCTGATATGTCAAATGGTAAAAATGGAAGTACAATACATATAATAACTTTTCGTGACAAGTTAGATACACTTTCGTGAAGTAAACCCTTTTCTATACATGCATTTGCACAATTATATAAAAGGAACCAAACCACCATTACTTAATTGTCGTATGATTCATTGATTCATATCATAATCAAATGACGAAGATCAATTACAGTGGCAAGTTTGTTTTCCTATAATTTGGATGTTAATTTTTGTGAATATAGGTTGATATTACTCTATCAAATGGTTCATGGCACCGAGCTGCTGTTCCTAGTGGGGCATCCACCGGTAAGATCACTGTTTTTCTTGAAATAAGCCTTTTTTTGTATCATTGAAGCTAAGTTCGATTGGATTTTTGGATGTGATTATATGATGTTCATATAATTTTTTTTATCGCAGGTGTCTACGAAGCACTTGAACTACGAGATGGTGGCTCAGACTACCTTGGGAAAGGTGTCTCCAAGGTGAGCTAATTTCTCATGCGCGGTTTCAAATGAAAACTCATCTTTCATTGCGGACAGCCGAAAACGCGCCACGTGTCACATTCAGTGAATGTTTATGCTTTATTCATGGTGAATAATACAGCGTTCGTTCAGACTGAAATGAATGCTTTGTTATTCAACATGAATAAAGCATGAGTATTCAGTCTGAATAATACTGTATTATTCTGACTCAATGTGACACATGGCAGTCCCTTGGCTGTCCTTACGTTCGCAATGAAAGATGAGTTCTCAGCCGAACCTCTCTCTCTCTCTCTCTGTCTCTCTCTCTCTCTATGTATATACACACACACACATATGACATTGTATGATGCTAATATGTTAACTTTTACATATGGCTAGGCCGTTGAAAACGTGAATGCTGTTATTGCCCCTGCTATCGTAGGCAAGGTTTGTTTCATCAACCTTATCACATCGATATTGATTTAGTTATAACTGTTTTTGGTGTATAGGCCCATAAGAACAATGTTTTGAGTCATATAACTTACATGATCATAATATATGTTCGTTATACAGGACCCAACTGATCAAACTGGCATTGACAATTACATGGTTCAACAACTTGACGGAACTAAAAACGAGTGGGGTTGGTGCAAGCAAAAGGTACACGTTCAAATTTCAGTTTGATCCGTTTTCTTGCACAAATCTTGATGTTAATCATACTTGTTGGTGAACCATGCTTAGCTTGGAGCAAATGCCATTCTGGCAGTGTCTCTTGCCATTTGCAAAGCAGGGGCTAGTGTCCTCAATATCCCCCTTTACAAGGTAACTTATTTTATAAAGGTTTAATGATTCATTCTTCTTGCTCATCCAAATGTTATGTATATATATATTGATATGTTTGACTGGGAAAATCTTGCAGCATATCGCGAACTTGGCTGGCAACAAGAAATTAGTATTGCCAGTGCCAGCATTCAATGTCATCAACGGTGGATCACATGCTGGAAACAAGCTTGCTATGCAGGTATAAGGGCTTGTTTCGTAAGCAGCAGCTTAATGAGCTTAATCGGATTCTCTGTTTATTCAGTCAGCTATATGTAACTGTTTGGTAGTGTCTTAATGATAAGGTGGCTTATTCAGTAAGCTTCTAGCGAGGAGCTAAGTTTTTTTTTTTCAAACCTACCCCTTTCTAATTAAAAAAAATAGGTTTATTTCTTCGTTGAAAAACCCCTTTCAAACAAAAACCACTCAAGCTGTACAAACAGATTAATCCACACAGACAACTTGGCTTAATGGAAAACCAACCAAACAACCCCTATGTCTTGTTTACACATGCTTTTCGTTGATGATATGGATGTTTCTTGATGAAGATATTTTCTCACAATCTTTGTTTTTATAGGAATTTATGATTCTTCCAGTTGGTGCTTCCAATTTTAAGGAAGCCATGAAGATGGGTGTTGAAGTATATCACAATTTGAAGGTGCTTAGAACATGTTTCTTCATCATTAATTAATCAAACCCATAAAATATTGTATATTGCATGCTGGTGTTGTAATGCTTATCCTTCCATTTGTTTGCAGTCTGTTATTAAGAAGAAATATGGCCAGGATGCAACAAATGTTGGTGACGAAGGTGGCTTTGCTCCTAATATTCAGGTAACAATAGTTTCATGTTAGCATATATAATTTCGCCATTTGGTTTCAATTTCTTTTTGTTGGCTTCTAACATTGCATCTTCTTGAACTTTAGGAAAACAAGGAGGGTCTTGAGTTGCTCAAGACAGCCATCGGTCAAGCTGGTTACACAGGAAAGGTGATTACTTGAAGCCACTCTCCCATTCTTGAATACTGCAAATTTCGTAATGATAATGCATAAATATGTGAAATTGCATAAATTCATATAGACAATTTAAACAGGTTCAGACATCTATCAATTTCCAAAGCAAACAATCTTACTAATTCTGATATCAGAATTTAGCACCTCTTAAGAAACAAACACCACCTTAATGTTACTTTTCCTTAGGTTGTGATCGGAATGGATGTTGCTGCATCTGAATTTTACGGGAAGGACAAGATGTACGATCTGAACTTCAAGGAAGAGGTGGGTTTCTCATTTCTTGTCATTACTATTTTATTCCTGTTTTTGGACACAAAGCCTTGTAATCGTTTTCTGATTCATGTTTGATTTGTTGATCCCATGATGCAGAACAACAATGGTTCGCAAAAGATTTCAGGAGTACAACTAAAAGATCTTTACAAGTCCTTTGTGAGCGAGTACCCTATTGTGTCCATCGAAGATCCATTTGACCAAGATGACTGGGAGCACTATGGCAAGATGACCGCAGAATGTGGTGATAAAGTACAGATCGTTGGAGACGATCTTTTGGTCACTAACCCCACGGTTGGATTTCCCACTTACCTCCAAAAGATCCAACCTTTTAATGTTTTCCAATATCCTATATGACATAATTTAACCGTTACTTGAACGTGTGTTTACAGAGAGTTAAGAAGGCAATCGGCGAGAAGGCATGCAACGCTCTTCTCCTTAAGGTATGGCACCAGTCATCTGCTTGATAATTGATGTTAGGAAATTTACATAAATAAAAAGATTTTTTTACAAAACCATAAAATGAACATCAAACAATAAAACAATATATAGAATCCTAATAAACATAAAGCCCAAGGCCCTATCTTTGACATTTAATATGTATATTTATATCAAAGAGAGCCCACCATGAATAACCACACACCATGTGAAAGATTATTTTACAGAACTATGAAATGAACAAAACAATAGATAGAAAACATAAGGTCCAAGGCCCTATCTTTAATATTTAATATGTATATTTATGTCAAAGAGAGCCCACCATGAACTTCCACACACAATGTGAAAGATTCTTTTACAAAACTATGAAATGAACATCAAAAAAATAGATAGAATCCCATGAAACATAAGGCTGAAGGCCCAAGGCCCTATATTTGACATTTTATATGTACATTTATGTAAAAGAAAGCCCACCATGAATACCCACACACCAAGGTCCAAGCTCTTAAATGATTCATTTGATGCTCAAGGATTGGTGTTTTTCATCTTGGCTGGACAAAGTTCCTTCAATATAAGTCAAGTTCCAACAATTGACACACAAATCTAACCAATTTTGTGGTCTGATCTTAGGTTAACCAAATCGGATCTGTGACCGAGAGCATTGAAGCTGTAAAAATGTCCAAGCAGGCTGGTTGGGGTGTCATGGCCAGTCATCGCAGGTATGATAAGTCCGTTAACACTAACTACTCGTTCGGTATCTAGTTGAAAAATAACTCATGGTTTTATTAATCATCATATCGCAGTGGTGAAACAGAAGACACCTTCATCGCTGATCTCTCTGTGGGTTTGGCTACGGTAATCATCAATCATCTTCAAATATATCATATTTATATACAACAAACAAAACTCACGCACACCGAACCCTTGGCCTCTAGGAAGGTTGGGTTACCGGATACCACTAAGCCAATGGCTCTTTGGTAATCATCGATCTTGATGTAGAAATATATAAAGATTAACAAATAAATTACTTCCCCTTCACAATGTCATGTACCGATTTCAGGGCCAAATCAAAACTGGAGCGCCATGCAGGTCCGAGCGTCTTGCCAAGTACAATCAGGTTGATTTTTCTCACCTTAAATACAATATTTTTGCAAAGTCACCGCACCCTTTTGTCAACTGAGCTACACGCCCGAGGGCCACATTAAATACAATATTTTTTTAACCACTTGGGTTGTGGCTCACTGGTTAAGCCTTGGAGGATGTAGTGGAAAATCTCATCCACCCTAGGTTCAAATCCAAGCCCTTGTGGCCATTGAGGTTCACCAGTGATGCCTCCAAGCCGATAGGAAACCCATGGTTTCCCAAAAAGAAAAAACAATAGTAAATAATTTCAAAATATTGATATTAAGGGCATTTTCTATCCTTGATTAATTGATTGAACTTTGTGGATAAATATTGCATTTATTTTGGAGGGAAGGGGAGGGAGTATGCATTCATGGTGGGATTTTTCATAAGCAGTTTGTTAAGGGCTGATTGGTTCAGGTTGAGAAATGAAAATGAGAATGACTTTTTATTCCCCAATTTAAACTAGAATGAAGATGTGGGTTTCTGAGGAATGGACTCGTTATATTATATAAAATCAAACTGTTTCTTTTATTATAATTCTCATTGATTACCGTTTAATACATCTAACCAAACACACCCTGACTTTGTGTTTCAGCTGTTGCGAATTGAAGAAGAGTTGGGATCGGAGGCGGTTTATGCCGGAGGCAACTTCCGAAAGCCTTGTGAACCCTACTAGATTTGGCAATGTGCAACAAATAAAAACTAAGGGAAGTGCAAAATAGACCCTTCTCTTCTCTAGTAAATAATGGGCAAACGGTCAGTGGCAGATTTAGGATTTTTGGTGATGTGGCAGGACTCGGAAGAAATTTCTTGCTTTTTTGAGTTAATTGTATTTGAAAATGGAGTTTGATTTGTGGTAGTTGATCTTTTTGGCACTTTCTTTGTTCTTCTCATGTTCAACTTATTTGCATTGGTGGTACATGATGCATCAAAATCACTGTTTATGACCCTGACTTCTTATAAGCACAATGTTTTTTTAGTTTTCAAATCCAAAATAATTTGAACATTTTGTTTTCAACATATAGGGAAAAAAAATCATATAGTGTATGTAATGGCATAAAATAGACTCAACAAACAATGTTGTAAAAGATATTTAGGGGCTGATTTAAAAAAAAAAATACCTCTTAAAATCTCTAAAGTTTGAAAATTAAGAGGTTTGTAGACTTAACACTGTTTGTTTTATTTTTAAAAAAAATGTTTGAAAACCTCTTATCGCCCCCTAAAATTTTAAAAGGTGCACCATCCACCTCTTATTTTTTAGATGTGAAATCAGACTTTAGACCTTTTAAAAAATAAATGCCACCTTAATAAGCCTACAACGACAATTAATCTTATGTTATATTTATCGACAATCAAACCCAACTCAATGTTTTTTTTTTTAAACTATTTCTCATTCATATACATACCTTTTTACCTCAATCAAAACCTATCTTCTTTAGACTCATTAGTCACATAATCTTACCAAAAATATATTTATTTTAAAACTATAATCATATTTTATTTTTATATAAAAATATAAAATTAGAATTAGAATTTTTGTATATGAGAATAAACATTAAACTCAAAAAATAAATTTAAACTATATTCATTTTTATTGTCTTTTTTTAGTATTAAGTAGAAAATAAATCCCATTTCGTAATCATTCATGAACATAACATTAAAATTTTCAATAATTCTTTAACCATTTCGTAACAAAGTTTTATAAACGTTTCATAAACATATCGTAAGCAAAGACATAAAGAATTTGTAATAGATCGTGTAAATATTTCGTAACCATTATGTAACAAGATTTAAAAATGTTATTCAAGTCGTTAGATATAATAATAGATAAAGCTATCTTCGAAAGATGTACAAGCAAGGGGTTGATCTATGTATATTTGAGTGTATGAGCTCAACTTATTTTCGCAAGTAGGGTTTGTTTTAAGTATGAAAGGTACATCTGCTAAACTTTTATATTAGAAAATATTAGAAACATCAACCAATAGAAGTACATCAAAATCAACAAAANGTCCCTTGAAATCAACAAAAAAACTTAAAATCCCTTGAAATCAACCAAAAACTAAACAAACTAGCCCAAAATGCTGGATTCAACTAAAAACACATCAAATGAATTTATGAGGCTTTGATCCACCTTAAACGTTCAACCACTCCATAAATATCATGTGTTTGTAGCTAGTTAAAAACTAATATTTTCCACATATACAATCAAACTAATCGTTTTTTTAATATAAATAAATGTGTGCCAATATCATAAATAACGGGTGTTGTTATATGGACCCCCTTTGACTTTTAATAGACTCACATAAAAATAGATTCCCCTATATTGGGTCCCACCTATATACTCATATTTTTTTGAACAACAGAATACACACACAAACAATTAACTAGGGGTGAGCATCGGGCCCGTAAGAACCGGCCCGAACCGGGACCGGGACCGTATTACTTATACGGTCCGGTTCTCGGTCCTAAGAATCAGCCANGAAGTTTAAGACGCAATCTAGTATCTTGATATAATTAAAAAAACCTTATTAAGGCCCATAAAACCCGTTAAAAACATTCGGCCATTAGAGAAAACCGTTAAAAAAACATCAACCATTAGAGAAAACCGTTAAAAACCATGACCATTAGAGAAAACCATAAAAAATAGGTCATTA
>LUCG01206737.1:0-21015 GCA_001633085.1 Carthamus tinctorius | reverse complement strand
ATATATAGAGAGAGAGAGAGAGAGAGAAAGATATGGTGGTTTCAGTTTCTGGAAAAAAGATGTCCATATCTTGGTTGTCACATGCATTTAAGCTCATTCTGCTTTTTATTCTATTTCTGAACTTATTTGTCATTTGCGCATATCTCTCAGGTGATATTGGAGAGCTTGAGAATGGCAAGCATTATATCGTTCACATTTAGAGAGGCAGTTACTGATGTAGAATACAAGGGTAAGATCGATCGATAAAAGTCCGACATAACAATCGTGGAAGCTTCTTTTGCTAACTGACAATTGTTATTTTCCCTCCGTTTCAAACAACACTTTTTGCCAACATAACTTTTCAGTTCTCTTTACTAGATTACAATGTTTAACAAACTATACCATATAATTTGAAACAGGCTACCGAATACCGAAAGGCTGGAAGGTTATGCCTTTGTTTAGGAATCTCCATCACAATCCCGAATTTTTTACTAATCCTCAGGAATTTGACCCTTCAAGATTCGAGGTAAAACTACAAAGATATTTGATTTGCTTTCTAAAGCTGTGTTTTAATTAGTATATATAGTTCTAACAGTTTTCGGAATCTCCCTATTTATTCACATGTGTAGGTTGCACCAAAGCCCAACACATTTATGCCGTTTGGAAGTGGAATCCATGCTTGTCCTGGAAATGAGCTTGCCAAGCTAGAAATGCTCATTATGGTTCACCATTTAGTCACCAAATACAGGTACAGTTTCATTTTCCTGAAATTTTATAGTTGGAGCCCAAAAAAATGCAGTTTTTCAATATTAGAAAAGGGTGAATCCGCGATTCCTTCGATTAATTTCTGTACCTAACAAATTGTTCCAAGGTTCAATTCCCATCTTCTAAATGCTACAACAAAATCAGCTAATCTCCTAACAGGCTAAATACGACTAAAGTTTATAGGATCACACAAGTGTACGTGATGTATGATTGTGTTATAATAAATTCGATACTACACTTTTGGGCATCCTAAAAATATTTAGGACAATTTTGAAATAAAGTGTCTTATCACTGCTTTTTATATGACAGAAAAGCAAGTGTCATGTAAAAAGATACTTTCACAAGGCAGAAGTGCGGTATAAAAAACTAATATGACACTTCATTTCAAAAGTCTCTAAAAACTATATTAGAATGCCCAAATAGTGCCTACCTAGCTAACATTGTGATACATTTATATAAATAAAAGGGGGACAAATTGTAATACACATATATGGGGCGCACAATTGTTTAGTCCTATAAGCTTTGATCGTATTAAAGCAATGCATTAGAACTTGTACACATCTTTGACGTCCTATAAAGCTGAGTTTGTTGTATAATGATACAAACATGACATTATTAAGTAGGATATTTTGAATCATAAAAGTGACATACAAAAAATTTGTATAGTGAGTGGTAGAAGTTAGGTTTGAAAAAATATAGATATGATGTTGTAATATATGATTATGATTGTGGTTGCAGATGGGAAGTGGTGGGATCTAAAAGTGGGATTCAGTATGGTCCATTTCCAGTCCCAATGCATGGACTTCCAGCCAGATTTCTCAAGGAATCTACCCAGGAAAAGGGAGCATTATTAATATGTGGTGCTTCTTGTGATACATAGAAAGGGGTTGTCATGCCTCCCCAAACTTTGCTATAAATTGTTAAACCTTCCCCACAATTAAGTCATCATCTAAGGATAGAAGATTCCTGCCTTTTCCTCTATATTATTGCCTTTTTGTACCACCTCCTCTATTGATGGTATTTTTATTATTAATGGACCCAAGAACTCGTATAATTTAACTCTTCTTTTCTTTCTTTTCTTTCAATCTAAATAACGAAAAAAGTGTTGTCGATCCAGTGGACGNAAAAAAAAAAAAAAAAAAAAAGGAGACAGTGGCCTCCAGCTGAAGGCAGTACCTTTTGGTCAAATAGTTTTTTCCTAACCACAATTCGTGCCCCTTTTATTTTATACTATTAAGATATGGCTGCTAGAAAGTTAACTTTGTGATCTAGCCCTATATATATCCTCTCTGTCCATTAAGCCAGACTAAATTAAAAGAATTAAATATATCCCAGTCCAAGTAATTAAGTTGAGATGTACACAGACATGACCTCTAGTACTCCAAAGATTATAACAGTTGTTTCCGTGAAGATCTCTGATTTGTTCAAGAGTGTGAGCAGATGGTGAACATTGAACGAGAAAGATAAGAAAAACGGTAACACACGAGAGGTGTTCTTTAACATGCTAGATGTGTGATTTTGAACAGAGCCCCTAAAAATTTGGGGCCTAATTTTACTTTGTTCATGGCCAAATTAATTTTAAATGTGTGAAATGTGAATGTAAAACTATTGCTTCTGTGATTTACATTAGTTTCACATTCACATTTTTAACCACCCAGATTCATTGTTGAAGTAGTAAGGGATCAACTGGCATAAATGAAAGAAGTATGGAGAGATGAATTCATCACTTAAAGCATTGGATCTGCTGGTTTCATTTTCATGGGAAATTTTGTCAGAATGCTGATGAAATCAGCCAAAATAGGGCAATTAAAGAAATCCAATTTGTAGAAAAGTATGGCATCTTTACTAAAGTTGGAAAGGATGTGTGTAACAAGAGGACCTCCATGACGACACTCCAATTCTCACAGAATTTCCAACTTATTGCCACTTTTTCGGAGAAGATGAAGGGATGTTTTTGGAAAAGCATTATAACACAAAATATATGTGTGTGTATATATATATATATATATATACACGAAAGTTCAAATGAAAACTCAAATCCACTTGTGAAAATTAGGACAATTGAGAGCGTGTCAGTTGGCATATTCAGACGATTACAGGATTATTCATGCTGAATATTATGCATATTTCAAGGTGGATAACATGAATAAACTAAATGTTGTACTTGTATTATTTGCCATCAATAATGTAAACATAGGCAAGAGTTTTGGGTCAAAATAGCTAGTTGCAAGGTTACAAGTATAACATATAAAAAAACATCAAGATATATGTAACCTGAACCAGAATAACAAGAAGGCTGGTACGATATCTCACTAGCTAGCTAGACTGCGATCAAAGAACGTAAATGTAAAGCGCAATGCAGAAATTAAAAGAAACCAACCCGGTAATGCCGAGCGAAGAAACTGGAAATAGTGATCAATGTAAACTGTACGGAGAGTCTCCTGTCCTTAAAGGTTTGACGACACTCTCTGAAATGCTGTGAGTCCATTGATCGCTAACCCCAGGATTTCATACAGTTTGATTAAACACCAACATCGATGATGTTTAATTTAAGGCAGAGTATGAGATCAGAGAATGGCAAAAATATTGGAGAGTATGAAGGGATGTTTTTGGAAAAGCATCATCCTGTAACATGCTCTTTCCAGTTTTGAACCATTTTCTACAATTTTTCCATCAACACAACCATTTTTTCTCATTTCTGCAATCCAATAGTCATACGATCACTGCTCTTAGTTATTCTTCTAAGTTGTTGTACCTACAAATATTAAACAAATACACATAATTACTAAAGAAACGTCATATAGGGTTGTAAGTTGTAAGAATGTTTGAAAAAGCTCGCCGCAACAGCCGTCATGGCATGGCGTGGCTTAAGGCTTGTATCTCAAGCCACGTTACACATGAGGCATGTCATGGCTTAATGCATGGTTTTTGTAACATGATATTTTGATTTAACTTATATTTTTAATGCCTAATATGTTAGTTTTTGATAAAGAACTTAAAGGATTTTATAGATATACGCTTACTTATCTTGTTTCTTTTATGCTTATCCTTTATCTTTTCTTTTATCTTTTGCTTATCCAAAAATCTTTATCTTTCTTAGTTTCCTTCTCCGATCGTAATTAGGTTTGCTAAACCTATTTAAACAAAGCTTGCTTAATGAGATTTTCAGTTTTCTATCCATAGAAGTTTTTTTATGGTAACAGAGCGTGTCTGATTGATCTGTCTCAAACTATCGACCTCACCTTGGCTGGAGGAGAAGAACCGAAAAGCAATGGAAACACCATCGACCCCAAATCAGCATATTACCTTCATTCTTCCGATTAACCAAGGCATATACATGTAAACGATGTCCTCTCTGACAGCAACTATGGAGATTTGGCTCAAGAGATGAAGAATTATATGTTCGCAAAGAACAAGATCAATTTCGTCAATGGAACGATCAAAAATCCAGAAGAACAATGCGCACAATCAATGATGTGGATGAGATGCGACTCCATGATCAAAGGACGGTTGACCACAGCCATGGAGAAGGACATTAGCTCAAGCGTAAAATATGCAAACACCGTTGCGGAGATATGGACCGACCTAGAAGAAAGATTTGGCAAGGAAAGTGCTCTTCGTGCCTACAAATTGAAACAGACACTCACCACCACCACTCAGAATGGCGCATCAGTCTCAGCCTACTACACTAAGATGCGAGGATAATGGGACATAATATAGACTATGTCACCAACTCCGTATTGCAGTTTATGGAAAGTGCATCTGTGATGCAGGAAAAGGATTAAACGAATCAAAGGAGAAGCAGAGGCTTTACGAGTTTTCAACGGGGCTAGATGACGAGTTTTTGGCTATCAAGACTCAGATTCTTGCCTCAAAGCCAACACCTACTCTAGGCAGTGCCTATCATCTCGTCGCGAAAAGATGGAACAACAAAAGACCATATCTGCCTCTATAAAACTGGTTTACGAGGCCACCGCCTTTCAAAGTGCTTCTCAGAACTGATGGGAATTGACACAACAAAGAACAAAAGTGGGTCGAAGGAGATAAATGCAAAGGCGATGATGAGGTAGAAAATTGCGCCTTTCGCGGAAGAACGGGACATAACAAAGAAGGTTGCTTTAAGGAAATTGTTACCCTGACTGGTGGCTCCACAAAGTGAAGAAAGAAAAAGGACAACCCAAGGCATCCTTGGACAGTGCCAAGACCACATAGGTACCTACCATGACCGATGAGCAACATCAAGGGCTATTCAAGCACTTCATCAGAAAGGCTGACAAAGAAGGTGCGGGTTCTGTCATTAACATGGCTGGTAAGAATATCGAAAATGATCATGAGGCACCAATCACCATACCAAACGGAGATTCTATTCCAACTAAAGGAAAGGGAATTACAATTTGCCAAAAGGAATAAGAATTATGAATGAGTTATTCATTCCTTAATTTAAATGCAACCTACTTTCTGTTAGTCGCATAACTAAAGAATTAAACTATGCAGTAACCTTTAATCCTGACCTTTGTGTCATACAGGGCTTACGAGAGAAGAGCTTGATTGGCATGCGTAAGTACGAAGGTGGTCTCTATAGAATGAAATCAGTGGCAAAAGAGAAAAAGGTAATGATGGTTGCATCAGAAGTTGAACTTTGGCACAAAAGACTTGGTCATGCTTCTGATTTAAGTTACGATACTTTAAAGTATTAGAAAGTTATGTTTCTAGATCAAATAGTAGTATTTGCGATTCGTGTGTAAAGGCGAAACATACCAAACTGTTGAACCAAGAATCAAGTTCTAATTCAAGATATAAAACACAATGAATCATCTCTTCATTAATCTCAAAGTGTTTATACAGTGAAGCTTGTTAGCTCCAAATTCATGTAATAGAAAAGTATTGAAAAATGACTAAGTGTAATGTTGACAGAAGCTTCAATGACAGAGGTCACCAGAAGGACTTTGATAGAAAACATCAGAATCCTCAAGTGACAGACGGTAGAGGCTCTGTGAAGTGTCATAGAGGATCTGCGACTAACGACCTCTGGAGCTTCAAGACTTGTACAAATTTCAAGGGAACGACGATCACGTGCTTCTCACGTGAGGCAGGTGCAACTGACTTTATGCTGAGCGAATCTTGAAGATTTGGTAGTGCCACATGTCATTACCTTATTTGTCCTAGTTATGTTGTATCTAGTATAAATACTAGACTTTCCCTTTGTAATTTGTGTGCTTAACAATTGATTTTCATCTTTACGAAACAGTACTGTAACCTTGTGAGTATCAATGGAGAATTCTTGCACACAGTGACTACATGTTCTTGGTGTTCTTAGCTCATGTGTATAATTGATTAGATATACTTCATATTCATATCTAGTTGATTGCTATTAATGATTCACACACTCAATCATACTCATTGTTTGAGTGATAATCGATATCACAAACACATATTTGGGATCCAACAAGTGGTATCCGAGCGAAAATTGAATTTCTAATTCAATTGATCTTGTTTCGTGATATTGATTTGTGAAAAAAACACTCGAATTTTGAATTCTGCTTGGATTTTGCTTATTGGTTTTTGAATCTTCATCTGCTTTTCCTTCACTGTGTTCTTCTTCTTTAATGGCTACTACCACAAATAACTCCTTTCTAAGTACTGGATCTCAATCCAAACCTCCAACTCTTTCTAGAGATGAATACCAATGGTGGAAAGTACGAATGGTGTCTTTTCTCGAAAGAATTCATCCAAAAATCGTTGAATATTTGCACAATCCTCCTCACATTCCCATGAAAGTCATTCCAAGAGTTCCTACTACTGCTACTACACCTGAGATTCCTAAATCCACTGAACCCAAACCCATTAGTGAATGGAGTGAGACTGATCGAGAGATTATTGACTTAAGCGCTAAGAGTAAGAGGATGTTAATCATGGCAATCCCGAATGACATCTTTGAGTCTCTTGATTCCTGTGAGACTTCCATGGAATTATGGGCTTAACTGCAAAAACTGCTTGAAGGTGGTCTCAAAACTTTGAAGAACAATCGAGCCATTTGTATCAATGAGTATCATGACTTCAAGGCATTAGAGAATGAATCTCTGAAAGGCACTTACTCTAGATTCAACTCCTTGATTAATAAGTGTAAACGATTTTGGTGTAATTCACACAAGTGAAGAAAACAATGCTCGTTTTCTTAAGAGTTTGAATGAGGAATGGATGAATCTGACCATATTCATGCAATCAACACTGGATTTGGAAATATGGTTTCTGTCAGATATTTATGGTACTTTTTTAAGTCAAGAGCCACAGGTTCTGAGGATAAAGAAGCAGATTGGTGGACCTTTGGCCTTGGTAGGTAAGACTTCAGAGGTTGACAACTTTGAGAAGAAAGGAAAGGAGGTTAAGGCTAAAAAGGAAGAGAAAAAGAAAAAGAAGGTGCTCTATGTGGAAAGCAATGAAGATAGCTCAAAGGAGGAGGTGAGCATAAAGGAAATGATGAAGACTCTAGCCCTGATGACCAGAGAGTACAGGAAAGGGAACAAGTACAATAATGACAGAAGGTTCGAGAAGGAAAAGAATGAGAGAGATGATCAGAGGATTTCATAAAAAGTTGAAGAGAAAAAGCCCACTGAAAGAAATGATGGTTGTTTCAAGTGTGGCAAACCAGGTCACTTTGCCTTAGAATGCTGGTCAACTAGACCAAAGCCACAGAAGCCGATCAGGGATGCGGCCTACTTTAAGAAGAAAGCAGACTTCTATGCTCAAAAGTCTTTGTTAGCTTAACAGAATGAGAAGAATGATCTGGTAACTGATGAGTCCTCAGAAGAAGAGCCACAGAAGGGTCTCTTAGCCTAAGAGGATGAACCAAAGAGAGAGGTCTTCTGTAGAATGGCAAAGGTGGACTCAGACATCTCTGAAACCCAAACCTCTGAGGTATCTACATTTGATTCTGAATCTCATCATTTAAATGAAATCTTTAATGAAATTGTTGAAAATTTTGATGCATGTCACTCACATTGCACAAAACTCCAAAAGAAACTGACTTTCCTTGAAAGAGAAGTGAGTCTTCTCACAGAGGAAAAAAGCAGATTCTGTAATGAGTTTGTGAAAGCACAGAAGGATCTCATTTTTGTAGAAAGATCTTCAAAAGAAAAAATTGCCAAGCTTGAAAGAGAATTAAAAGCCAAGGTCAATGAGTTAAAAGAGATGGATCATGAAAAATCAAATGATGTTTCAATTAAGAACTTTTTCCAAAAAGAAAGAGAATTTTTGCATCAAGATGTTTTGGATAGAGAACTCAAGATAAGAAAGTTTCAAGATGCACAAAGTGTATTTGACAGAATTAGAGTTAATATGGGTAGAAGAGGACTTGGTTTCTCTAAGTTTGATAACAAACCAGGCTTCAAAACAAATAAGTCCTTAGAAAGTACCTTTTGTTTAGCAAAGACTGTGAAGTCTAAATTTCCAGATTTAACTTCACCTTTCAAAAGAAGAAGACTCTCTGTTGAATCAAATGACATGAAGCCTTTGATAATGACAAATGTATTGTTTGAAGACTACATTAAGTCTTTTTCACCTTCTGAATTGAAGGATTCCATTCCAAGGAAATACATGAGTCAAAAGCAAATAGGCATTTTTAAATTTGGTCAACCAGCGAAAATTTTAAATCAGTAGAAGCAAATACATGCTTGGTTACCATGGCAGTGTTGAAGATTCGAGGCATTGAATGAGAAATTTCCACCTTATCAACAACAAAATTTTCTAAAACTATTTAATAACATAGCAAAAGTTGTATCCTATTTTGAAATCTAAATCATTACAGCATCCAAGAAACCAATACATAGGGTATAGACAGGTACTTTCTTGGACTCACTTCAACATAAGAAAAATAAATTAGCTTTTTTCCAAATTACAGATTACAGCAGTCGAAATACAGATTGCAGAATTTGAAATCATAGATTACAGAAGTCGCATATAGCAAACAGATTACATAAACAAATTACAGGGAGGAAATCAAATTACAGCACAAGGACGAAACCGATTACAACACATGGACCAGGGGCGGATCCCTTAAAGGGCCATTGGGGGCCATGGCCCCTCCGCTTTTTCGGTCAAGCATCGTATTTTATATTTTGGTATAAATATATATCGTTTTTTGCATTTTGATACATATATGGTAAACCGGCTCAGTTGGTTAACACCTTGTTTCTTTATCATGAAGGTCATGGGTTTGAAACCCATTCCTTGCACTTCCCTTGATATATTTTATTTTCTTTTCTTCAAAGATATTAGTTTTTCATCATCATTTTACCTTCCCATTAGCATTTTTCATCCCATCAACTATATATTATTTGCACTTCCCTTATTTTAATTTATTTTCTTTTCTTCAACTTTAAATTAATATCATTTATTCTTTCATCATCATTTTACCTTTCCAGTAGCATTTTTCATTCCCATCCACTATATTATATGTAAAACATATATTTTAAATAATATTAAAAAAATCATTTACCCACTTTTATCATTTTTTTTAATCCACTACATATTGTATAATTAATACTAATTATATGAAAAACCATGTTAACACCATATTATAAAACCATGGAATAACTTGGATAGCATTTGACTTGTTTTTAACTAAAAACACCCATGTATATCGACTGTGATCGTCAACCATCGTAAGAAAATATTTGTGCCCGTTTCTATCCGGTAAATGAAATGGGCCCCAAGTGTCAAGATGCACAAGATCAAACGACTTATCACAAACATTATTTAATGAAACAAATGGAAGTTGTTTATGTTTTGACAAAGGGCAAACAGTACAATTCCTTTCTTGTAAACTTGTCTTGACATTCAACAAAGACTTTATTACAAGTAATATTTTATTTGATGGATGGCCAAATCTTCGATGCCAAACATCTAGAGAAACTGTAGAAACTTGATTTACAGCCACCTTCTTATCTTCCTCCAGAACATACAGCCCTTGACATTGATCAACCTTGCCAATTGTCTTGTTGATTTTCTTCTCCTGAATTAAACCATAATTGTGATAAAGTTGCACCATGAATTTCTGATAAGAAGTTAGAGCACTCATTGAGATCAGATTCAAATGAAACTCCGGGACGTATAGTACATCACGCAATAGCAAACTATCATTAACCATCACATCTCCAGTCAATTTCACTCGAACAGATTCATTCGTAGGAAGTGTAACGAAGAAATTTGATGCCATTCGAGAATTAATAAATCTCTTAATATCTCGACAAACATGCTTAGACGCTCCAGAATCTAATAACCATGCATTAGAAGATATAGAGCCAAGTCTATACGAAAGTGAATTGCATATACCTGAGGATTCTTTGCACCGATCCTTATTCTAGGTAGTAGTAGACACCGACTGACCGATCAGATGTCCAGATAAAGCCGATAAGAGTTGTTGACATTGAGTCGATGAAAGACCTTTGATCGCGCTGTTGAGATCTTCACCATGAGGTGCAACATATCCTTCAACAGAGACATTATTTACTCTGTTCCTCGATTTATATCCGATTGGATACCCGTGCAACTTATACCACCTGTCTTTAGTGTGTCCCTACAATTGACAGTGGGTACAAAAAGGTCTTTCTTGAGGATTAAATTGATTACCTAAGGTTGGGAACGAATTGTTGGTGACTGGACGTTTCATCCCAGAAGATCCAGTTTTCACATTTAACGCCATATAGTGATTGCTAACAACCTCCTGTTGCAACTGTCCCATGTTTCTTTGGTGTTCTTCCTGAACAACTAGTGAAAACACCTTATCAACTTGAGGCAATGGCTCCATTAGTAAAATCTGACTACGTTTTTTAGAATAAGAGTCATTAAGCCCCATGAAAAAGGTCAAAACATGCTCTTCTTCATAATGTTTCTCGATCTCATTATTTCTACCACAATCACACTTTACACATCTGCAGTGAGGTCTAAAATATGCTAATTTTTCCCATAAAACCTGTAATTTGGTGAAATAAATGTTCACAGCTTCTTGATTATGTCTCAGATTCACTAGATCTCTTCGAATTTGAAAAATCCGTGGCCCATTGCTCTCTTGAAAACGATTCTTTAGAGTTGTCCAAATCTTGTGCGCTGTATCGGCATACATGATACTACTTGCAATTGTTTTAGAAACTGAATTCATCAGCCACGAAATCACCATATTATTACTTCGAATCCATGAACTCTACAAAACTGGATCCGAATCGTCTGGCTTAACTAAAGATCCGTCAATAAAACCAGTTTTGTTCTTGACAGATAGAGCAATCATCATAGATCTGCACCAGGTAGAATAGTTATCCCCTACGAGAGGTTGAGAAACAAGAATCATTCCTGGACTATCGGAGTGATGCAAGAAATATGGATGCAATCTCTCATCAATTGCTGCTATCGAAGACTTAGGGTCATTGGTAGGGGGATTTTGACCAGCCATTTCTAATGGAGATTTTTTATTAACTAAGAAAGAAGAAAATGAATAATCGCAGAGAGAGAGAGAGAGAGAGCGTGAAAGCTCTGATACGATATCAAAGAAATATGAAATTGTGAAAAGGAAGTTATCTATACACCACAGAGAGAGGAAATTTATAGAACAATACAAAAGGGGTTCTAAAAACTATCCACCTACCGGACTATGAAAAGACTATAAACATAAAGGACCATAAATGCCCTTTAGTGGTAATACCACCAAAGCTTAAAGTTAACGACGAACAGATGATTCGTGTCACGCCCATTCGCTACCCGGTTACCATCCCTATAAGGCCATCCACTATGGCTTCATCGGGTAGGTGGTGGGTTCTTGGAACCTGTCGGGTTCCATCGGCAATACCGCCGTGGCCCGAGCGGGTTCCATACCTTCGGTTTGGTGAAGCCGATGATATTCACCCTACCCCACCCACGCACCCCTACCCTCTCTCTCTCTCTCTCTCTCTTTTTTCTTTATTTAATGAAATAAAATATGGGTAATATTGGATAAACCATAGTTGATGGTTTGAATTGATTTAGGTAAAATAGTGGAAAGCTGACGTAGTCAGTTGGGTTCATTGGGTTGATACTGGATGGCCTAACTACTAGGATGAGATGATGGATATAGGAAGAACACTTCCCAATGCAAAAACCAGAAACAAACAAAAACTATGATGCCAAAAATTGTTTGGTTGTTGATTTCCATCCCTCCTCTATAATAATAAACAAATCATTCCATAACTTCTCCATTCCTCCTCCTCATCGTATAAACCAGATTCAATTTCATGTTTTTTCTTCATCATCACTACTCCAATTTCTCTCCCGACCACCACCATAACCGCCAATGGCGTCGTCTGATCTCAAATCCGCCGCCTTGATGGACCAGATGAAGGCTCACTTCTCCACCGACGCCGGCAAAGCGATCGCCGAAAAGATAGGCCTTGTTTATCAAATCAATATCGCTCCCAAGGTTGGCATTAACTACTCCATTAACTGTAATTCGAAATTGCTACATTTAAATTGAGGGATTATCATCTCTTAATACTAAGTCGATTTGACAGAAAATTGGATTCAACGAAGAGATTTATGTTATAGATCTGAAGAAAGCAGAGGTTACCAAAGGTATGAAATTCCTGGCGCCATTTTTAGTTGCAATTTTTTCCTTCTTTGATGCGATTTATGTTGAATTAATCGAACAAGTTATACCTTCCGTACTTAATAACCTAATTGTGATCAACTGCCCCTGTATCTTCTTCATTTAGGGATATTTGAGAGACTGCCAGGGTTTCATTTAACCTGTTTTTCCGGATGGGTGATTTTTTTTCTTATAAATTTGACTGATTTACATCTTCATTCCTAAGTTTAAGGTTTCCGATGATTCATGGAAAATTCAATTGTGAGTATACTACTTGTTTTATGTATGATTGATTCATGGATTCGGGATTTTGTTTTATCAGATTCCCCCACTTGGATTCATACATATGTATAATAGATATCAACAGAACTACAATCCAATCTTCAATCTGTTAGTTAGAGCATATGATTTACCATAACTATTTCATAATCTGGTTGGTTGGAATCTATGGAAATGAGATGATGGGGTTCTAACTTCCTTAGGATCATTGGGCTATCCCATATCTTGTGGTAAAGATATAATTCATGCCGTCTGCTACTGTAGCAGAAAGTCAAAACTACATTTAGGCGGGGCACGTTTACCAAGTGCTTAACGGAGAAGCGCTTACCGGGTGAATATGGAAAAGACCTGCAATCTTACCCTGTAAGATGCATAGCAAGGACCAAGAATGCTATCTAGTAAGTCAGGGTGAAGACTCTTACCCGGTTAGCACTTACTGGGTAAGAAATGCTTACCAACAATCTTTTTTGATGGTCGAGAATGTTACCCAAAAAAGTTAAGTTAGAATGTTGACTCTTACCGGTAAATGCTTACCCGGTAAGCGGTCTTGGAAAAACAAACAATATCTTTCACATATCCTCCCAGTTTGTTAAACGGCCCCTTAAGTCATTTTCAACCATACTGTTGCACAAGGGGTCTTCAGATAAATAACCGCTCTACTCTGTTCTTTCGGGTAGAGGACAGGTCTGCGTACTTCTTCTAACCTGCCAAGTCTTACTTTCTACTTGGATATATACTCAGTTTGTTTGATTTTTCAATGTAAGGAGGAGTATCAACTCTCGCAAGTCAAGAATATCCTGAATTCATGTTTTCTTATAGGCCCATATGAAGGAGGAAAGCCAGATGCCATGTTTTCTTTCACGGATGCGGATTTCTTCAAGATTGCCACCGGGAAAATGAACCCTCAATTTGCTTTCATGAGGTATAGATCTCCACAAACATCCTTGACTATTGTCATCTGATATCAATATATTTGTGGTCAAATCTTGGTTCTTATATGTACAGGGGTGCAATGAAGGTGAAGGGAAGTTTGAGTGCAGCCCAGAAATTCACACCTGATATCTTTCCTAAACCCTCAAAGATGTAAGCAAGATACTGGTGCTTTTGCAGTTATAGATGAATATAATTAAATGTTATATTTCCACAAACCAAATGCTTGAGCACTATTTATGCTGTGTCTAATAAATCCTCAACATTTTATAGTTAGTTTGTGATTTAAGTTGATATGTTTGGTTGATCATTTCAATTTTCTTTTATCAAATTGTGTGTCTATTTGAATGATTCAAGTGGTTGTAGGAAAGTGATGCACTTTTACACAGATATCAGATACAAGCCAAACAAATTTAGTATATCTCACCACCTAGTGCTAGAAGTAAGGTTTTATCGATTTAACTGATCCCAATGGGTCATTTGAGCATCCTCTAAAGTGGCCCCTTATTGGGCCGGTTCTATTGTTGTCCCTAATCCAAAAACTTTTCGATACCCGTATAACCATCTAAGGTGAAGTGACTAATTCATGGAAATTGGGAAGCGTTGAGAACAAAGAAATTGTTGGAGTTATCAATTTTCTCTAGTACCAATAAGTTTGATGTTAAGAAAAGATCTCTTGCAGGAAGGTTGGCTAGAGATTTCTTGTAAAAACACTAGCGCTACTCAGTTCATAATGAGAAGATTTTCATCTTCTTTATAATTTTATCATTATGCATGTAAGGGGGAACNAAATGGAATATCAAAGAAAATACAAATAAATGAAAAGAAATCGGGTTTTTTTATTTGTACGGTATATGAACTCTGATATTTTGTATTCAACGTTTTTCTACGAACGCCTGTTTTGAAAGGTTGTTAACCCTAATCGTTATTATGGTGTTTGTGAGCAAAACATAGAGCTTTGAAACTTTTGGGTGGTACTAGAAACAACAAATTGAGAAGATAATTATTCAACATTATAGCTTATTAGCTATTGTCCCATTTAACAGTAAACTATATCTTAAAAGCTATTAAATATATTTATACTCAAGATTTTGTATAAATGTAAATATACACTATTATTCGATCATATACGGTTTGTAACAACTGGTAGAACTTCCTCTGCATTCAATTTCCTAGAAAGCAATAGGTATTAGGATTGTGGGCAATGATAGTATTAGTAATAACTAAAGCGCTTTTGCCAAAGACCCATCGAACAAAATGATTTCGGAAAAGAAATTATTCCAATGAGTTCCAAAGGATATGGGATAGCTCGTGGAACGAGAAATTCTGTGATTTAAGGAACTTGACAAAATTTAAAGGACTCTGTTGCTTTCATTTCGTGAACCAAACGTGGTATTAGAATTTGGTCAAAAGAATTGATTATTCCAATTTCTTTAATCCATGAATCAAACGCGTCCTTAGATTTTTGGTTCACACCACCAAATCAATAATTCATAATATTACTCTAAGGTTTTTCAATCCTAAATCATATTTAATACTAACACATTGTATATTCTATTAATTTCATATTTGTTTTTACTTTTTGTGGATGAGTTGTATTCTCACATCCTTTTATAAATTTTCATGTTATTTATCACTGAATTTCTCTAAAGGTACAACTTTTTTCTTGGTTAGATTGTATTTTGTAATCTGTTTTTAGTGATGGATTTGATTATTGTTACTAAAAACTGTAAATGGAAGCAAAATAATATGCATAATTAATTTTGATTTACAAAACATTTTATTTAATACTAAAAGTTCTGGATGCAAAAAGAAACAAAATTGAAAAGCTAATAAGAGCGACAATCGAAATCTAATACTAAAAGTTGGAAATTTTATAAAATTAACCAAAGTGTTTATGAACAAAAGTGTTTATCAACTTTTCTAAAATGTTTTATAAAAAAAACTGGTAATACAAAACAATTTATTACTTTCCCATAGAACTAAGTAAGAGGAATCAACTTTTATGTGTTATTCTTTTTCCACCCAACCCCCGTCGTACAATTAACGTTGTGAATAACATAAACCTCTAAATTCTAATGATGAAAACTGCTCCAAATCCATGTTTTCGATTTCCCAAACCCACTGAAAATCAATCCACTTTCATAATCATATAAATTCGATTCCTTGCTTCATATGAGTCGCCTTAAAGTCGCTGCTTTTGCCGCCGGTCGTCTGTTGTTGGTCGCATGTTTTCTGGTAACCTCGATCGCATCAGCTCCAACGTTGTTGTTTCAGGTTTGCTCCTTAATTAATTAGTTAATTATGATGATGAAATTGAAATCAAATAATCGTCCTTCTCACTGGTCATGTTAAAAGGGATTCAACTGGGAATCATGGAATAAGCAAGGCGGATTGTACAATTCTCTCCTTCATTCCGTCGATGAATTAGCCGCTGCCGGAGTTACCCATATTTGGCTACCACCCCCCTCCCAATCCGCCGCACCACAAGGTCCGTCTAAGGGCATTCTAGTCTTTTCACACATATCATCAATCTTTTTTTCTTATGTTTTGATAGATTTGACTTAAATTTACAATTAGTCTTTTTCTATATGATAATTGTATGTATGGTTCTAAAACAACTATCATATAGAAGAAGATGTGGCCATAATATAAGAGGTAATCAGACACTTTATCTCAAAAGTGTACACTAAAAATTTGTTAATTCTAGATGTATAATTGTTTGGTCATATAACATAAGTCGTATAAATAAGTCTATTAGGACAATTAGGGGTTAGTTTGGTTGGTTTTTTATTAAGTTATATATGGATAAAGCTGACCATGGATTAATCCGTTATATAGATGGAGAAAGTTTTTGTTTGGCTTGTTTTTTCATAGATAGAAGGAAGGCGTTCTTTAACTAAGGGGAAAGTTTGAAAAAAAACTTGGTTTTCTACATGAAGCCAAGCTTATTGAATAAGTCACTTTATATATATTAAGCCACTACCAAACAGTTATTACTGTCGTTAGTCTCATTGAGCTCGTTAAGCTGCTAACAAACAGACCCTCATAATTTTTGACGCCTTGCAAAATCGATTTGTGGTAGTGAATAGGGATCAGACGTAAGGGCTGAATGGTTAAGCTATTGCAGGTTATATGCCAGGAAGGCTATATGATCTAAATGCATCCAAGTATGGAAATGAAAATGAGCTGAAATCCTTGATCAAATCTTTCAAGAACAAGGGAATCAAAGCGATTGCGGATATAGTCATAAACCACCGGACCGCCGAGAAGAAAGACAGCCGTGGAATATGGTGCATCTTCGAGGGAGGAACTCCAGACAACCGCCTTGATTGGGGCCCGTCTTATATCTGCAAAGACGACCTTATTTTTTCTGATGGCACTGGAAATCCCGACACAGGAGAAGACTTTGAACCGGCCCCGGATATCGATCACCTTAACCTGAGGGTCCAAAAGGAGCTATCCGATTGGATGAACTGGCTAAAGACCGAAATCGGCTTTGACGGGTGGCGGTTCGATTTCGTAAAAGGGTATTCTCCAAGCATCATGAAGGTCTATATGGAGAGCACGTCTCCCGGTTTTGCGGTCGGGGAGTATTGGAATTCATTGGCTTATGGGCAAGACGGGAAGCCGGAATACAACCAGGATCAACATAGAAATGCAATCGCACGGTGGGTGGAGGGGGGTGGTGGTTCGTTGGCGGCTTTCGATTTCACCACGAAGGGTGTACTTCAGGCGGCCGTGGAGGGGGAGTTATGGAGGTTGATTGACCCGAACGGGAAGCCGCCCGGGCTGATCGGTGTTTTGCCCGGGAATGCGGTGACGTTTATCGATAACCATGATACGGGATCGACACAAAAGAGTTGGCCATTCCCTAATGATAAAGTTATGCAAGGATATGCTTACATTCTCACCCATCCAGGCATCCCCTCACTTATAAGTTTGTTGTACTTTTTGTACATATATCATTATGTGGGACTTAAAAGATGTGTTGGTTCAAACGTAAACGGTATTTATTTAAGGTTGTGTTTGGTAAACTAAGGTTGTGTTTGGTAAACTAGCTAATAACCTAGCTGATAGTTGATAAGCTAGTTGTTGACTCATAAGGTGGCTAGTAGATGATAAGCTAGCTTATGAATAAATTATGTTTGGCAAAAACTAGCTGGGTATGTAAAAGGACCAAAAAGGGTATCTTGGGGTATAATAGTTAATATTAATAAATGTATAATTGGAAAAAACTACAAAAAGCTCCTAAAACGCTACTCCAACTAGCGTTTCAATAAGCTAGCTTATGGTCCATCCAAACACGTACCAGCTTATCAGCTAGCTAATTTTTACCAAACACAGCCTAAGAGAATGAGAAAACGGTTGAATCGTATGTGATTTTATACTAGCATCACGTACAAAATCATATATGATTCACACGACCTAAAGATGCCGCCAAAGTCGTTTGCGTACCTTTTTATTCACCGTTAATGTAAAATCACATGTGATTTTGCATGAGATTTGACAATTTTCGTATTCTCTTAAATAGTTAGGGTGCGTTTGGTTATGGAAAACTGTTTTCATTTTCCAAGAAAACGTCTTCAAAAGATAGAGTTTAGTTTTCATTTTCATTTTCATTTTTAATATGAAAATTTGAGAAAACGTTTTTGGTTGAAATGGTGGAGTTTTCATTTTTCATTTTAGAAAATTAAAAAACTGGTTTAGAAAATTTTGGAAAGCTACTAAAATTCAGTTATTTAATTTACATAAAAATTAGAAAGAAGGAAATTTTCATTTTATTGAAAAACTTTTAAAAACTGAACAAATTTAATAAATAAATTTATATGAAAAAGATTTATTGATCAAAACAATGCAAGATTTAAACTTTTAATTGTGGAAAGCTCTTTAAATTTAAAAAATTTTATGTACCGACTCTTGCCTTTTTCGTTATAGAGAAATAAAAGATTAAAATCTCCAATATCTTTATTTTCTCCATTTTAGATTTTCAGATAATTTGTTACATATGCTTCGAGTATAGAATGGGTTCCAACATATATTGAAAAAGAATTGGTCCAAATTTAGCTGATATGAAACTTTTAACACGTAAAACTCCATCAACAATTTACTTAATTCGTTTTTTATGTGTGTTTTATAGTTCTACGACCACTTCTTTGACTGGGGCTTGAAGGACCAACTCTCAAAGTTATCCGGGGCCAGGGCGAGGAATGGGATTGATGCAACGAGCCAAGTGAAGATATTGGCTTATGAAGCCGATCTTTATGTTGCGGAGATTGAGGAAAAAATCATCGTCAAAATCGGGCCGAAATATGATGTCGGAAATCTAATTCCACCAAACTTCCAAATTGCTACTTCTGGGGAGAACTATTGTGTATGGGAGAAAAAGTCAGTAAGTTCGAGTTGTTGATGACTCAAACTACCGAACATTCGAGATACGACTCTTGAAGTTAAATTGATCAGGTGTGTGTGATTAAGAAAGGGTTTCTGTTAACGAACGACTATATGTCGGTTTGTTGTAAAACGATCAATCTAACTTGTAAATATACCAAATGATATTAAACTTGGATGGAATTCGTACGATTCTTACTCGTAGGTTAGACTATTAATATTGCTACAACAAAATCAGTTTTTTTAGGATCCCAGCCGTCCTTCCACATCCTCGTATTGGAATCGATATATAAACATCCATTCACATAAAACCGTTCTTTAGGGTGCATTGTATGTAGACTATAGTATAGTTGTCTGTTTGATATTTGATACGAATAGACAAATAATCAGAAAACCCATATATTGTATTTAGATCAAATTATACATACAACACAAATTGCTTTGTAACCCTTTTCACCAAAAAATTGTGTAGAGGGTGCAATAAAAGAATGATAAAGAAAATGATTCAACCATTTGCCCTCATGTACTATTGTTTGATTGTTTCTTCCTGCTAAAGAACATGAAAAACGACCTCCTCTTCTTCTTCTTGGGCTTCCTTTCACGAGACGACTCGGTCCCGTTGGTGGTTTCTGGCTTGGCATCGGGCTTATGATTGTGGCTAGAATGGCTAGGTGGTTGCACGTCCGAGCTCCCTTTTGGGTTCGAACCACGAACCACCCCTCTCTGACCACCATCATCTCGAGCTTTTCGCTTTTGCTCGTGGTCTGATCTCCATGTTCTAACCTCTTGTTCTACGGCCAGTTTTCCTTCTTTATCCTTTTTCGCCTTTTGCATTGCAATCGAAAGTTCCTCCTTTTTCGAAGCCAATTCAGTGTTTATTTGCCCGAGTTTGGCTATCGCTTTCATTTCTGGCTCTTTCGCTACATCGATCTGGGAAATGGCTTCGGTAACCCGCATATTCGCCTCATCTTCGGCTTCTTGGACTTTTCAGCTGAGTTCATAATACTCCTCCAAAGACAGCGTAACCCTGGTCTCCTTTTCACCTTTATTCGCTCGGGCCGACTCGCTCTCGTGAAGCGCGCTAATTGCTCCGAGAGCCAACCGTTGTGATGCTCTTGCCGCCTCGATCTCCTTTTGAGTCGCATTCTACTTGCTCCGGCCTTGGCTTGGTCGGCTGCTTCTTTCGCCTTCTCTAGCTCTTCACGGGCGGCTCCTGTGAGCGATTTTGCACGTTCTGCCTCCTCGCCCGCCTTCCGAAGCTGTTCCGGAAGTTCCGCCATTCGTTCTCGAGCTTCTTTCTCATTCCGCCGAATGGGATCGAGCTCGGAAGTTGTCGCTTTGAGGTCGGAAGTCATTTTCAACCATCCTTTTGCACAAAGTAAGGGGTCTTCATATAAACAACCGAACCGATCTGCCCCTTTTGGGTGGAGGTGAGATCTGCATACTTGTAACCTTACTTTCTAGTGGGATATAAACTCGGTTTGTTTGATTTTTCAATGTAAGAGGAAGAAGTATCAAGTCAAGAGGAGTATGCTGAATTCATGTTTTGTTATTTGAAGGAGGAAAGACGTTTTCTTTCACGGATGCGGATTTCTTCAAGATTGCCATCGGGAAAATGAACCCTCAAATTGCTTTCATGTTCCACAAACATTCTTGATTATTGTCTGTCATCTGCTGTGATCAAATCTTGGTGAAGGGCAGTTTGAGAAATTCACACCTGACATCTTTCCTAAACCCTCAAATTAAGATGTAAGCAACATAGTTTATAGGGAGAATTATATCTATATCCTTACAAACTTGAGTAATTATATCTATATCCTTGTAAACTTATAAACTATATATCCTTACAAAACTTGAGTAATTAAACATATTTCCTTATACCTATTTTATTAATTTTTAAACTATTTTAAAATCATTAATAAATATCCTAAATATAATTTAAATATTAAATCACCAATCTATCCTTATCCTCTTCTTTTTTTCTTCAAATTCCCAACCCTAATTTAAATGAAAAATGATGTTTGGTTTTCAAATTGTTAATCAATCATTAATATAGATTGAAG
>LUCG01206716.1:0-11806 GCA_001633085.1 Carthamus tinctorius | reverse complement strand
ATTTGTTGGAAATCCCTATGGGATTTGTCCATTATTTGATTTTGGTAATTAAATGCGGGTTTTTATAAAACTGTGAATTTGAAATTTTTGGAAATGAGGTGTTACACTATTATACCTTATATATACATTCAATTGGGGAGGATCTATATAAGGATGGAAATGTTTAACAAAAAAGATGGAAATGTTTAACCTTATACATTGCCACTATTATACCTTATACATTGCCGCCTTATCAAAAAAGATGGAATTGCCACCTTATATACACATTGCTGCCTTATATATATACGCCGGGCTGCCGCTATTCTACTCACCGCTATTGGAGGTGGGGCCAATAGCGGCCTCTATTGGAAATTGCCGGAAACTGCTTTTTGGACAAATAGCGGCTGCCGGAGCTGGTTAGCGGCTCATGGTTAGCGGATCGATGGGTATTTCGGCTAATTTTAGGAGAGATTGGGTAGGAGATGAATTAGAATTTCTCAAATGGGTAAAATAATTATTTAGTCTTATAAAATTTTTATTGCATAAAGTCCTCGTAGTATACATAAATGTTTAAGTTTTGATCCTTGCAACTAAAAAAGGTTAAATTTCATTCGTTAACTCTACATGTGTCTTGCACCGATAAAATAATCATTTTATCTTTGAAACATGAGATGATAATGACACATACTACTTTTTTTAAAGAGATTATTATTCATACCCCCTCCCATCTCTTTTTCACTTACATTAATCCACACCCCTATACTTTTGACCCCATTCCCACTTATAAAAAAGGGTATACGCCACCCACTGGGGCGCTCTCATCGCACCGGTCCCACGGTCATCATGGGGGAGGTAAATCATCGCATGCATCCCATTGGCAAGGTGCAGTGCCCATGGCTTGAACCTGGGACCTCACACATATGGATTACATCTACACCTTTACCGCTAGGACTGATCAATGGGGACAAAAAAGTTGGGCCATGCAGTCTTGAACCTGCGACCTTCGCATTATTAGCACGACGCTCTAACCATCTAAGCTAATAGGCCTTTTTCATTCCCACTTATATTCAATTACTCATACCTATACCTCTTTAGACCATGAGTACCGCCACCCTCTGAACCTGCTGAACCTTGATGTAACCTCAGTATCACATTAACTTTTTCTTTTTCCTACTCTCACCTTAAAGTGGATTACCACTATCTTAAATTAACCCAATTTTATTTTATTTTAACATATATATGTATATGTATATTTAATATGAGAGAGGGAGGGGGAGGGGGAGAGAGAGAGGGGCCACCGCCTTATAGGGCTATGGATAGAAAATTCTTTTTTTAAATTATCTTTATATTTCATAGATAAAATGACTACTTTATTTATATGGGAGAATTAATGGATGAATTTTTAACTTTAATTAGTAAGGAAGATCAAAATCAAACGTGTTTGTATACCATAAGGGCTTTCTTGCAATAAAAGTTTTGTATGGACCAAAACTTAGAAAATAACAAACAATAGGGATCAAAATTGAAATTTAACTCTTCATTTTTCTCTTCGTTTGAACAAATGGAACCAAACCAACTTCCTTCCCGGTGAAATTGGATCAACAGTAGAAAGGGGAAAAATCGCAAGAAGTATAGACGACTGAACTGCGATCGAAGCATCAAGAAGAAGAAACCTACCGTCTTCTTCGTGATTCATTCTGGAAATTGAGCTAAAAACAGGTCCTATAATGGTTGTCAGTTTATGCAAACATCATAGGTTCTTATTTACTTCATGTTATACACATTATGTTGCCAATTCTTCATTCTTACCCTATATACTTGAAGAATCCCTCTTAGTATATGTTTAGAAGTTGGGGAAAAAGGTATCAGGAAAAAACTTAAGAGATTCTTGACTGGATTATAAACTGCACACCAGGTGTTTGTAAAAACGTCAATATGGGGATTTGCTATTTGCTATGAAAAAGGTACATCAGATGTTTGCAAACACATTATCCTGCTATTCAAATCTTTTACTTGTATAGAATGATAACAGCATGATGTCAATTATTGGTTTAGTGTAAGATTTCAAAGTATTAGAAACCTCTGAACACTTGGCCACCAGAAACAAAAAGAACTACACATTCGTGTCATATCGGTTATGTCAAAACTCTGCTCTTGTATGCTACTGTTTCTGCTATACCTTGGTACAATCTATACAACTGTTGTTGCTTTTAAGTTGTCAAGTAATAGATTGTTTTCTGCTGCTTATTATGTGAGAATTAGGTTGTAACTTAGTTAAAGACAAAATGGTGGAAACCATAAGCTTGCAGTCTATCGGTTTTGTTAGATATGCATCCATGCCCACCTCTAAGCATTTGGCTTCATCTGATGACATGGCATGGGCTGTCAGTGCAACAATGGGAATATGCAACTCCGTTCCCATTTCTGCTCTTCGAATCGCCTTAGTCGCTTCATAACCATCCATCTTTGGCATCTGGCATCTCAAATAGATGGAACAAGTCAGAAGTTACACAAAAATCAAAATACTTCTTACATATGGAATTTCCTAACTTCATTTAGGGGTTGTTTGGTTGGAAGTTTTCTTTTTTCATAGACAGAAGGAGCGTGTTTTTGAATTGGGATAGACAGAGCTCTACCCTAAAAGCTTACTAAATAAGCCACCTTCTATATCATCAAGCCACTACCAAACAGTTAAGTATAGCTGACCGAATCAGCTGTCAGTCTCATTAAGCCGATAACAAACAAATTACTTACTTTCTTATGTGCACGTTTATGTAGCTCTTTATGTGGAAGCATGGATCACGCACATGGGTTGTTAAAGCTTATGATGTTATTAATAGGTGGCAAAAAGTTTTGGAGTACATGTGTTTAGCTTAAATATTGACATGGAGAGCACTTTAATGTTAAGAAGTAGTTAAGTGCATTTGTAAAGAGAAAGACATGAAGGAAAAGGATGAAAGTATAAAAAACCCTATAATTACCTGACAGTCCATGAGTATCAAGTCATACGGTGGAGGGTCACATATTTTTGTTTGAGTTGTCGTGCCGCCATCTGAAGGAGATTTCTTACACTTCTCTGGCTCGTGGGAAACTTGTAGAGCTCCAACTGCCTGCAGCCCGTCTCCTACAACCACAACTGTAGCGCCCATCTTTTCGAGCATTATAGTCGCCACTCTCTGGAGTATTGGTGTATCTTCTGCCAGCAAAATGCGTACACCTTCAAGAGGCTTCTGTCCATTCATGGCGTTCGCTGCAAATTGAAAACCTTTCTCCTGAGAACCACCACCGTTCATTGGTTCCACAGAATTTGAGTTATGGCTTGAAGCTGTCTCATTCATGTCCAACTTCTTCCGCTCTGAACAGACTTCAGTCAGCTCAAGAAAGCAGTCATTTACAGTTCCGTATCGTGAAGAAGAAAGCACGTGCTGTGTTCGTTCGACCTGAAAACTGCCTGCTGAATTGATTTCTGACTTTTCAGAGCCATTTGAACTCTCTGAATCTGAATGTATAGGATCAATTTCAAGACATTCATGTGCTTCACCTCCGACTATGGTATGTCTGAGAGAAATCATTTTCCTCTGCTGCTCAAGGCAACTTTCTTTAATGGCAGCTTCAATGATCTGAATCATTTTCGTCTTGTATAATGGTTCATTTACCATCAACAAATGTCCTCGGTTATGAAGCTCCATTTTGATGGTATTAGAGGTATCATGGTTTAGAACCCATGCAAACTTTGCTCTCTTATTAAACTTATCTAGGAAATTGAGCTGTTCCTTCCATATATCTGTACTTATGTTGAGTAATCCAATATCAATGACTATGATGAAAACTGAGGCCTCCATCTCTTGCTTGCCAATTGATTCAACCTTAAAACATTCATACGTCAAGCTTTGGGCATAATGTGTAGGTATAAAGAGATCTTGAAGTATGTGTGTTAGTTCATTCCACTCGGATGCTTCCCATGCGGGCACTCCAATTTTAGATAGCCAACGGGACAAAATCACTCTACCCATACTTCCATTTAGTGCAAGCACTACCTGCAATTACATTTGAATACCCCTCATAAGTTGGATTTAGTTATAGCAAACCACATAAATTTTCTTGAATTCAATACTCCCACAAACTTATAGTTTAGCCAACACAAACATACTTTTACTGGAAAACTGTCGTAGGGTACTTATTCGTAAATTGCATGTGCAATTATCAATGTTTTCAATATGGTTGCCCGTGTGAAGTGGTAAGTATTAGAAGGAAAACTTTGCTCACCTTCAAGTTATGATCTGCATACTTTAATTTGTAGTTGTCTTGTGGTATATCGACTGGTGTATGGAGTAGCAGATAAAGTTGCATTAGAGTCCCTGGTCCGTTCTTCTTGACAACTCTGATTTCTCCACCCATCTTGTCAACCTGCCAATACACGAGGTAATATTTTTCAGACCTACAATAAGGTGGGTTGTACCTAAGAAACTGAAAATCAGTTTCTTTATGTTTAGGTATCTCATATGTCTCATGTGGTTCATCGTTCATTTGTTGCATTGTGTCTGAGGTAACTATGTGGACTTAACCATTATTACAGGACTACCCTTTTGTGCGATATGAAAAACGTCATTTTTTTCATTTTCTTGTTCCTTCATCGGTGAAGTTGATATAGTTTTTTTTTTTAGTTTTTGTTTTGATGTTGTAATGTAATTACTGCTCAGAACGACCTTTTATCTCACCAGGGTTCTAACGATGCATAGTCCAAGACCAGTTCCACCATGCCTGAGATGATATAAAATAAATCAAAAAATGTATACAAAACTGTTGATTGGAAAATATGGATCGTCAGTCATAAAGAAGATAAGGTGTTTATCGTTGCTTACAGTCTAGTTGTTGATGGGTCAGCTTGTTCAAAGCTTTCAAATACTGACTCCCATTTGCTTGGATCGATGCCTATACAACAGAAAGGATAAAAGATAATGAAAATAGCATTCTCCTGTGGTTGATGAAAAGAAATGAAAAAAGAAACAGAATATATAATGTTCTTTCATTGATATAATGTATAATGGAGTCAAGGTTCACACCACAGCCAGTATCGTCAACTTCAAACCAAAGAATCACTTTGTTGTCCTTCTTGCAGGATCTTTTCTCTTGGTTTCCCTGTCGTATCACTTTATTCTTGGGTGCAGACCATGGAGCTTTTCTATCGAGGGGAAAGTTCTCATCATCAACAAAAGAATGTGGATCTTCACACCATCCCCGCAGAATAATGTATCCTGCTGTAAGTCAATTGAGAATGTTAAACTCTGCCCAAATAAAAACTGTTTTGACACCCTGTTTGATAGATATTAAGCTTGACGAAGTTATCTTGGGAAAATTGTACTTACATGTTGTAAATTTGATAGAATTGCTGATTAGATTAGCAAAAATCTGCACAATTCTAGCAGAGTCCCCTTGAACTACTTTTGGCATATCATCTGATCACAAAGAACAACAGAAGAGATTATTAACCGTTAAGTTGACATATCATGTGATAGGCATGAAACTCTCATCTATATTGCCTTTGTAGAGATTATATCTAGTAATAGTTATGCACTTATGCTGTTATGGCAACACCTGAAAGATCTATGACAGTTTCCACGTTGTGGTTTTTGCACTGGACAGAGAACATATCGACCAGTCCTTCAAGTTCTCGCCCCATGTCAAACTCTGCTTCTTCCAGCACCAGTTTTCCTGATTCAACCTGCATGTAATAATGTGCGAATATAGCTTAAATATATTGAGCATCATTAATAAATTCCCAAACCAATTTATATTTGGAAGAACATGGTCCTTAGCATAGTTGGTCCATTAACAGTTTATGTGGGTTGATTGTTTGACCTTTGGTATAAGCATATGACTTCTAAGATAATTGGTTGTTCGTCTTGGAAAGCTATCATAGTTTAGCAGTCTGTTTTGCGATAGTTCAATTAGTTTATTATAGCCTGGGTGAAGGACCAGCTAAAATTATAAATTGTTTGGCGAAGTCACCTTGCTAATATCCAAAATATTGTTGAGAAGCCGAAGGAGAGCTGTTGAGCATCTACGAATTTGGCTGATTGTTGCATATTGCTCGTTGGTGAGACATTCATCAGACATAAGAATGTCCAGCAATCCTATGACTGCTGCCATTGGTGTTCTCAGTTCATGACTGTTGAAGGGAAACATGAAAACCGTGAATTTCAAATCCAGGAAAACTTACAATTTTACCCTCTATATGAACATCTTTGATCTGTATATTTGAGTAGAGTATAGGTTCTTGAAAAGTAAACATCTATAGACTTGATTCCTATTCAAGGACATATAGTGGGCTAGAGGGAGGTTCAAGGCAAAACCTCAATAAAAGAGAAAACTGAGGAACACCCTTGTAGTCTTTCATCTGGGCCTTATGCATCTGTGCATAGAAGTAAATTAAGTTGTTTTTTGGTTTTTATGCAAATGTGCATATTACAAATTACTTATGCACCAGTGCATACAGTCCAAATGAAAGCAACAAATGTGTTCCTTGGTTTTCCCTCGAACCTGACCCTAGTGGGCTATTTTTCTTCCCGATAACGGAAGGATGAACATATTTTTGGTGGTTTATTGATCCAACTCTAGTTTTGTGTGAATTTTTGGAAAAAAGTGGTAAAGGAGAAAAAAAGAAAGAAAAAGATGATGAATATTCACCTCATGTTTGCTAAAAATTGGCTCTTGTAGTTGCTGGATGCCTCTGCCTTTCTTCGTGCATCCAAATGGCTAATTAGTTCCGCACGTAGCTTCATTTCCTTTGACACTCCATTTGTTAACACGAAAATACAGACACATCCTATAACTAGTATGCATACAGATGCAGATATCAATATCATCAATGTCTTAAAGGCTCTCTCATCCACCTTCCCCATTATGTACTTCCTTGGAATTATGAGAACTCCCACCTGGAAAATTTACTGCTTTGTGAGTATCGTGTGCCAAATGGTGTACATAGATAAGTATACATATATAAACACATACATGTAACTGAAAGAAAAATAAGTAAATATCAGCACCCAAATCTTGCATTTCTAGAATTGATGAAGGATTATATAGACTAACATCTAATAATGGTTATATCATAGTGAAACAGGGAAAAGTTCAATTGTGAACCAGGTTTTCACCTATGAACTGGGGGAGAAAGTAGAGTGCGACACTTGTCCACGGGTGTCCACATTCGGTATGAATAACGAAGTTGAACGTTCATGCACTATTCATGATGAATAATACACGAATTCGTGATCCATTTATTATTCATTCCGAATGTTATATTATTCATCCTGATTGATACATTATTCACCATGAATAATACATGAACGACCCCGTGAAGTTGTGGACATGTGGCGCGCTCTCCTTACTCCGTTTTCATTTGAACCCACCCTAGTGAAACATACCATGGGAAGCCTCTTTAAGTTCAAGAAAAACGAATCAATGTAATAGAGCTGGTTCCCTAGCTTCGCATTCTCGATGTGAACCTCATGGTTCGGGGGCGTGTTGTTCCCATACGCTTTGAGCAGCCACTTAGCTCCTGTCTGAATGACCTGATCTTGAGAGTCTACAGCCATCATAAGCTTCGGCCCAGTTGACGAATTCCTCAACAACGGGGTTGTCGAAGAAGTGGCTAGCAACCAACCCTCTTGGGAGGTCAAATAAATATGCCCACTGTGAAACCCAACGAGCTCTTTCATAAGCTGGCCTACACTATAAAGCGCGGTGGTCACGCCCACGACTGCCACTATACTTCCTTGAGATGCATCCCTTACCGGCATCGCTGCCGAAAGCAACGGCGAACGTGTAAACTTGCTCACGGCTATGTGCCATGAAGGAGCACCGTATGGCACCTGAGAAATCCCTGCTATGTTGATTAATTCATCCGGAGGAATCGCCTTTTGTTTTCCAATCTTTTCACCAGTGTCGGGATTCAGTGGCTCCCGGTACCAGATTGCCGATATGTTACTATGAATCGTCTGATCGTTCCATCCTTGATGAGATGACGATGATGATAAGTTGACATCATAAGGTCCAGTCATTGTGTAATTGGTAAGATCAGAGTATATGTAATATGTACTATTATCTCTAGGATCTCTATGAAACGCCTGAACAAACCCGTTTTTGTACTTTATCGTTATCGAATTGAGAGCTTTGTGACTTGCGAATAGTGCCCATGTCACAGCCCTCATAACTTCATATAGCTGGTTAAAAAAAGTTCAAAATTTTCATTAGTTTTCTATACATTTGAGACGGATATAAAAAATAGGATTGTCGTAAACCTCAACTTGCTGTGCTTGGTTTTCAGGTTTGCTGTATTTCTTGATCACATACTCAGAGAGCTTAACTTGAGCCGTTGTTATTTCAACGGTCGAATTCAAGATGCTCCACATCCGTAACACTGGCCGCTGCAAGAGTTCATACCGAAGTCCATACGCCAAAGCGTTTAACGACGTTCTCGTGTACACTTTAGTGAAATGCCAAGTGAGAAGTGTTAGCAGACCTATAAGAATTGCCAACATTACCTGCACAAATCAAAACCCTCATAAGATAAGTCTTTAACTTTGCATTTTACAAAAGATGTTTTTGATTATATATTAATCGGCCTTTGATTAAGCAGGGTCAAGGTCAAACCATGATGGCAAGTCGAGCTACAAAGACGCTGTAGTATGAAGACAGACAATTGGCGTTTGCGCACTGGAGTTCTTCTTGTTCGACATCTCTGTGTAGACCTTTTCGCCTGCAAGGTGAGTGATTCTTTTCCCATGAATTTACGACAGCATGAATTTTATCGAAAATCCGTCTTCCGAAAGATGCCATTTGTGTGTCTGGAAGTGGTGATGATCCAGAAATCACATACTTTCCTTTGTGCTCTTTATATGCCATTTTGTTCTCATGAAACTATAAACTAAGAAAGAACCCACCATGAAACTTTAGCAAGAAGTTGAACCAGAAAAAAAAGAGAGTGAAAGAGGTTGGTTCCTGAAGTGGGATTGTTGTCTAATGTCTACTACATATGGTGTGAGTTCCACTATTTAGAAGGCCACCATTTTAGAGTTATTTTAAGTAAAGAGTGGGGACATGTAGGTTTTCAGTCACTTATTCCTCATCCACATTTCAGCTTCTCTTTTTAAATTGCTTCTCCCACATCTCGAGATCGATCAATTATAATATACCGTTCGAAGTTGATTCGTTTCCACCAAAGCAAAACGAGATTCGATATCTTAGTTCATTAATATCATACAAGATACTTTGCAATAAGTATTTGAAGTTGAAGCTATTGAATTTGAGAACCTGCAAAACCTAAATACAAACTCATTGACGTTTGAGTTTTGAGAGTTTATTAGTGAATAATTTGCATTTACCACTGACCATAGACACAAAGCCAGCACCTGATGGGACCCTTTTGATTGGGGTTTCCATTGATTAATAATGGGGTCATTTGGAATTTTCTTTTAAGTTGACAGAGAATCAAATTATTGGTCTAAGATACAAGAATCAGGAACCCATGCAGAGCTGTCTAACTTTTCATAGATGGGACACTTTCCTAATTTCCCCATTGGATCAATTTCACAAATCAGGATACATTCTTGTACCTAGAGATGCATGAATAAGCTCAAGTCCAAAGCTCGGCCCAGGCCCGACCCTCTAAGCCAGAATCCTGGTCCGGGTTAGGCCTCAAAGCCCGACCTGGCTGACCTTTTTGGCCTGGGCCCACTCCAATCTAGAGAAGTTCGGAAAAGCCCGAAAAACCCAAAAAAGGCCCGAACCAGAAAACGCCAATCGGGCACTTTTTCACCTGCAGAGCCGGCCCGGGCCAAACAAAGCCTGTATTTTCTTTCTCACTGAAAACAAGCTTGGAAGGCCTGGGCCTTGAGAACTTCCACTTGTAGCTGTTAGTACCTTTTTCAAGCTTAGTTGTAGTTTGAGAATTACTGCTACTAGCCGTGGTACTGATTATGCGAATGCGACATGTTTCATGTCACGAAAACAAGCATTTTGCTAAGAATTGGTTAAGAGTATAAATGGGTCAAGCAGCCAGGCTTCAAGTTCCTGTTTTAGTATAATAATGCTTTAAGAAAATGACATCCCAAAACACCCCATTTTAGAACCCAATTGGGTGGACCTACACTTCTGCTTTAACTTTTTTGGTTCCTCTTTTCCTCTCCATTAAGAGTTAACCAAAAAGTCAATAGCCCAACGGTATCTAGGTAACCGGTAAAACCTAGCATTTCAGGAGGTCAATGGTCCATAAAGTATTTGTCGTATATAAATATTATATATTTAAAAAATGAGTTAATTGTCCTGGTGCTTTGAGCTAGAATATCTTACGGTGTGAAACGACATCCAACACCATTTTGTGACCATTTTCTTGGATATGCTCGATATGAAAGTCTTTATGGAAACAACATTTCTATGCGTAACTAAACTTTAATTTGTGCTTGGTTTACTGGGTTCGTTTGATTTTTACTAAAAGATAGTGATGTGACGTGAGTTTGTGGAATTTACAAAGGGTGATGGAGATGATGTGGTCAAAAAGAATGAATACTCATTAGATTGCTACTAGAAGCAGACAAAGCATGGAGGTGTAGATCTTGATTCCCAATCTACAACCACCTACTTTTCCTTTAGATCTTAATTCTTCTTTTCATGCTCTAAATGCTTATGTCCTGCTCATTTTATTTTTCAGAAAAACCCATTAAACTTTCTCTTTAAAAATGATAAAAGTTTTTTAACTTTTTTTTAAACACATAAACTAACAAACTATTACAAATTGGTTACATCCATCATCTTAATCCAAAAACGCTACTTGTAACTACCTATAAACGTTTTAAAGTAAAGAAAAAGCCTAAAATAATTTTACAGCTCCCAAATCTACATCATTCAAGTCCTTCGCACCCAACACCATTGCTTCTACTTGTTGCTCCCATCATCGTCTATCTCCATCACCGTTGCTGACCCATACTACTGATCTCCCTTTTGATCTATATTTTTGTTTTCTGGTTCTCTCTCTTTCCAATAATATATAGTATGTATAGACATATCAAGAAAAAATAACCCCAAACCCTAGCCAATCACATCACTTTTTTTGTTTAAAATGATGCAAGTCATTAATTTTCTTAGTTCGGTGATTTATTTATTATAAAAGATAGAGAGTTCATCATTTAAAATTGAAAAGTTTATTGGGTTTTTTATACCCTTTTATTTATTTATTAAGATTTTTATTTTAGAATATATGATGACACTTATACGAAGAGATCTTCACCCTTGAATCAATTATAATTGAAGATCAAAAGAGTTAAGGTGTACTGAGATGTACCAGATCAATTCGTGTGAGAAGCGCTAGTAAGGGCGGGATTGAAAGTGATTATTGGTTCATTCGTTTCTAACTTCTCATCTTAACTCTTTTTCTTATGCGATGATTAGTTATATATAACTTGTAATTATCTTTGTCTTACAGTAATTTAGATTGCAATTAATGTTACTTTAGATGTTTGCACAATAATGACATATGAAAAAAAGTCACTTATTTAGTGGTGGTAATGTTCAAGCTTTGATTTTGATTGTGATTTTGATAGATGCCACTTACAATTACTGAAATGCTGATTGGGATTCATTTATAGGAACATTTTTCAAAGCTTTGGAAAAGTTGGTGTACATGGAAAAACATTATTTAATAATATATATATAGAGGAAGGTTGATGCGAGAAATATACCAATTTAAGAGAACGTGAAAAGCAATCTTAGCCATTCATCCACGGTTACGGTGGACGTGATCACGGAGGATTGACGCGATTCATGGGAGGGT
>LUCG01206694.1:0-12359 GCA_001633085.1 Carthamus tinctorius | reverse complement strand
ACCCACCATCTTCTACGACGACCACCATCTCCGCACCCACCATCTTCTCCGACGACCTCCATCTCCGCCACCTACCATCTTCTCCGGCCATAGATATGTGTGTGTGTTTGTGTGTCTCAGGTTGGAGTTTGTTTATCGTGCAAATATCGACCATGGAGAAGTGATCGCCGTCAAGAAACTATTGTCGACACAACAGCCACTCCGTGCCGACGACAACAGCCACAGTCATGAGCATGGTTCGGGATTGGAACTTACGGTATCGGATAATCTTGGATTCGACTCAGTGATTGGCTTATTTACACCGCCTGATTTTGGCTGGAGAAGATGGTGGGTGGCGGAGATGAAGGTCGCCGGATGTGGTCTGTGGTCGCTGGAGAAGTCGTCGGATGTGGCTTGTGGTAGTCGGGGAAGTCGTCGGAGAAGTGGCAGAAGTGGTGTGGTTGCCGGAAAAGTCACCGGAGAAGATGACCAGTCGTCGGTAAAGCCACCGGAGAAGATGATCGGTCGCCGGAAAAGTTGCCGGAGTGGGGTGACCGGCTGGTAACTTACTATAAGAGGTTACGATACATTAAACGGTAGATTTTGAAACTTTGGTACATTAAATGGTAGCAATTTTTAACTACAATACACACAATAACAAAATGTGACAACTTGGATACATTTAGGGGAACTAAACCCATAACATTTCTATATATTGTTTAGTGTACTTTTTTTATCAAGTGATTTTTTTTATATTCATATCAATATTAAAACCTATTTTTATATTCTTAATATATGAACTAACCTGATTTTAACATTAAGATAGGTGACAATAGTATTGTCTATAAAGAGCTGCTCAAAAATCATGATTGATTATGTACCGGTTAACTGATAGTTTAGATTATATCATAAAAATGTGTTTGGTGTTGTTCAAAGAATAACAATATTGTTTGCATGAGTTTTTGTATGAATATTAGGGATGTTCCAATCATTTTAAATGTCCGTTTACATCAAAAGCTTTTGATTACACTGTAAAATTAGAAAATAAATACATAAAAATTAGAAAGATAATCATTAGCCTATTACTTTTGCTGTTCAATTATAAATTATAAAGGCACTGAATTACGCGTTATAGTTTTACATTCATTGATGAAAAGCCTTAAGCACATGTAAAATTGGGCCCCAAAATGTTTAGGACCTTACTCAAAATCATTCTTTAACATGCATGCTAAAGACCGACACTGATAAATATAATCAATATAACTAATATGAATAATTTAATTGAGATAAAAGAACAAATTAGATCATTTTAACATATACAATATCAGAAGTTGGTTTTAGATAAAAAAGCAGGGACGAACCTAGTTAAGTGCCAACGGGGTGGCACATGTTGTCATGTTGTCCCTCCGCTGTAAAGTTAAAAAAATTAAGTATGTGAAAAGTGCAACCATATCGTTTTAAAAAGTGCAATTGTACCTCGTAACCAATCAAAGAAAATTATTGAAATCAATCCAAAAAATAAATTTAAATATCCCTCAAAATGATGGAAAGCGACTAAAAACAAATAGAACAATATTGTATGTTGGTAAAAAGATGAACATAAATCGATGAAAAAACGTGTCTTTTATAATTATTTTTGATCTATAGTATATGATGTCACCGTATGAAAAAAATATGGATCACTAGTTATCATGAGAAGGATAAAAAGTGATTTCCACCTCTAGATCAACTTTAATTGAAAATATCCTTCTTAGATGATTCATAAATTATATTGTAACATAATCTGAACCATTAAATCAACACCAAATTAAAGTGATTAAGAATTTGAATCCCTTCTTACTTCTCATCTTAGGGTGCGTTTGGCACATCCGGGGTCGGGATTTAGACAAAACTTTGCGTGAGGCCCCATGAACGTACATAATTAAACGGTCTAGTAATAATTTGATCTTGTTTTTTGTTGTACCAACAAGAGAAATGATGTCTTCTAGTGTTGTGACGGATTGGTGATAGCTCGGGGGTTCATATCGCCCTAACTGAGTTTGAACTTTCTCGTGCGCATGTCTGGGGACATTTAAGTGGGGTCATGTTTAGTCCCCAAAATTGCCCGGGATTAGTCGGGGGCTTTGGCTTGGACAACCTTCAAAAAAAAACAAGAGAAATGATTCTCTGTTACATTTCTAATTTGAAATCTTTGTGTTATCAAACAGAAGAGTGAATTCCTATTTTCTAGATCAATTCTCTATACGAAACACACCCTTTAACTCATATTCTCATATGATATTGATATTTAACCATTTTTGCTATTTATATAAGATAATAAATATACAATCAAAATTTGATAGAAAAAAAATAATGTACTTTAAAATGTTTATAACTATAGATATATGTTTGATGATAAACGCAATTAACATATATCTGCCTTAAGCATAATTATTGTACTTTAGCTACTTAATAATTAAAGTTCTTGAATTGTATATTACTTTTTCTAAAGATTCTTTTGCTTGTTTTATCTAGGATATTTTATATTTAATAAGATATTTTCAGATCATATACTCCAACATTTGAGATTTAAGCTTTAAATATAAATTCCATTACTTTATATATAAATTATATGTATTAACCAAAAGAGAAAGGTTTAAACGAGAAATATAACTTTTTAAGAAAACGTGAGGAGCAATTTCAGCCACTCATTCGGTCAATAAAGTCGGCTTTGACCGTGGTCCCCCCCTTTACTAATCTCTATCCTCTCATGAATCGCGTCAATCATCTGTGATCAGATCCACCGTAACCGAAGATGTGTAGCTAAAATTGTTTCTCGCTTTTTCTTGAATTGACATGCTTCTCGTATGAATCTTCCTCTTAACCAAAATAGTTAAAACTTATTTTAGTCATCATAAATAAAATACTTTGCATGTTCTTTATAAATTACATAAAAAAACATATTAAATATTTGTTTAAACATATATAGAGTAATTTAAACAAACCTGCATTTATCTGTTAAATAAATATTCCTACAAATCTTCTTTCACATATTAATTATATTATCTTAAATTTAAAAGTTGAGCTTGAGCTTTCAGATGAGATTGCCTTAGTCGAGAAGTGTGCTCCTTTCACTCTCCCTCTCCCGTTGGTTGAGCTGGTTGCCCTCCTGCCTTTAGCGAGTGGAGCGACGTGGTTCTCCCTAAGAGTGAAAGTGGAACGGGTAGAAGCCTTCTAAAGTAAAGTCAAGTAAACACCCCCTAGCCTCTCCTTTCAGTAATATTAATTTATCGAAAGAAAGTTTGTATGGGAACTAAAATAACAATGAAATGTAACAATGAGGGGTTTGCTCAACTACTCTTATTTTCAAGAAATTAAATGTTTATAAATCAAAAGAAATTTAAAAAAATCAATGAGCTTTCTTCATTTAAGTAGTGAAGCTTTTTTTTAACTATTAAATTACTTAATTTTTATTTTAAATTTTTAAAAAAATTTGGTACTAACATCGCTCTAGCCCATAAAAACGATATGTAAAGGCTATAAAGAAAGCGAACGAACACGGATTATGATTTGTTTGTATTCGTTCATTTAACTTATCTGAACAAATGAACAAACACGAATAGTAAACAAACGAATTTTTGTGTGTGTTCACGTTCGTTAATCAAAAAAATATGTTTATTCGTGTTCGATTATGTTCGTTTGTTAAAACGGTAAACGAACGTAAATGAATTAACATAAATGAACATAAGAGAACGAAGGCAAATGTACCTACACGAACATGAACAAACAAAAACAAATAAATAAAAGACAAGCTCCATTACTCGTCATTTCGTTACTAAAAATTATATAATGAAGTAGAAGAAAAAAAATATTAAACTTAGAAGAGTTAATAAATTGATATAAATTAATGATTTTACGTATTAATATCAAGTTGGATCCTGATGAGAAGTTAAGTTAACTTGAGAAGGGTGAGAAATGGTTACCAATAGTTGGGATGCACATTAGAATGAGATTCACCTTACCAATCTATGTAAGGCCTGAGCTTAATGTGATCAAAGGTTTCGTATCTAATTTTCAAACTTCTCACGTTAACTTAGACTCTCACACGATCATTCGTCCTAATGTCAAAGTATGTAAATAATATGCATGAAGAAACGAACATTCACAAACGTAAATGAATGGAACCATAATACTGTTTATGTTCATTCATCTACCTAAACGAACAAAAAAATATGTTCATGTTCCTTCCTTCCTAAAACAATTTGTTCACAATAAAAGAAGGTAAAAAGTTTTAAAGTAATTATTATATTTTTTAACCGACAAAATGACAATTTTACCTTGTAAAGAGAGAAATATTACCAAAAAGACAATCCTAATATGTTAGGGAATTGCTTTTCAACACTTGCCTAGTAAACACTTAACATCTATCACTTACTTCATCAGACATCATAACAATGACCAATATTCTTACTTTGTGCGAGGCACAATAAAGAGCAAGAATCTTACTTGATTTTGTTGCAAAAGGTTGATTCTGGCAACCCTAACCGATCCACCACGGATTGCCAATGCTCGTTGTGGGGGGCATTCCTGACTCACTCAGCGGCTGTGGCTATGGGGACGTCCATGCGCGAGCCGAGTCTCAAATCCAGACTATTTGATATTTGTTGCAAACTTACCACCCACTCATTACTAACTGAGCTACACGCCATTAGCAAGGGAAAATACACTCACCTAATAATAAATGCTTAAAAGATAAAAGATACCTACGAATAGTTTATTTTGTTGGTCGAAAATATCACCCAACAAGAAAAATAAGATTAATCTTATCCATATATAAAAATTGTATAAGAAAAAGAGTTAAAGCGTAAAATGAGATCTATATGCTCATTATCACTTCTAGTCTCAACACTACCTATGAATTGTGTTTCTCACATGAATTGATCCGATATATCTCGATTTATCTCATAAATATTATTAGTTAGTTACGATTGGTCAAAGGTGCAAACATCTTTTTTACTTTTTTCACCGTAACTTCTCTTCTACCAAAGTGCCTCCATCGATAAGTCCTTATCAAATAACTACGTGACAAATAGCAAAGTTTAAGTAAAAATCTATAGTTGTCAAATATTGCCATCACATGTGAGAAAAGAGAATTAAGGTGAAAATGATAAAAAAGATCTGAACCTTTAATCACTTTAAATTTCACTCATATTAATTATGCTTGATAAGGAATTAATCTGCTGCATCTCTTCTTGATATTCATTCAAAACTAGAGATCTATTTTGACTCTTCTTTCTTACAATAATCCAATTCTTATCGGATCCAAAACAACCCCACAATCATATAGCCAATGGTACGTAGCTCAATTGGTAACGAGTGAATATGATGTTTGTCACAAAATCAAAATGGTCTTGAGTTTAAGCCAGAGGTGTCAATCGCTACGATATGTCAGATATGTTATACGTTACGAAATTGACAGACGATTGTAAACCAACTGGATACCCGATGTCGAAGCAATCATATTACATTATCACATCGTAAAGCGTGTCGTATACGTGCCACCACTGAGTGTATAGTACGTACGTGGCACCCCACCACTACCCCCACCTCACATCAACCCGTTTTCAAAACGGCTCCTTACGTTGTCGTTTTCCATCCACCCTAGAAACATCCCCTTTAAACCAATCGAAAAAATATTCATTAAAAAATAAAAATTAAATCATAAATCCCATCTTTTCTTTCTTTAAATACATGGCTCGATTAGAGTTAGGTTTGCCAATTTAGAAACCCAAACCCGCTCTTTAAAAAAAAAATCCTCCTCTCCTTCTTCTTCCCCTTTTCAAAACCCTAATTTCTTTCAATCAATCATCAATGGCGAATTCACCGAGAAGGCCAAGTGGTCCGGTCCTGCGCTCACACTCTCCGTCTGGAAGGTTCTACAACTCTCCGTCGTCGAACTCCTTCGCTTCCTCCACCTCCGCCTTCTCCTCGTCGTCCTCTTCGTTCTTCCAAAGCCGATCCGCGTCCCCCACGCGCGTCAACCTCTACGGGTCCTCTCCGTCCGTACGGTTCTCTCTCGAGAACCGTCCGATTTCTCCCAGCCGTTCGATCTCTATGAATCCTCGTGAACGTTCAAACAACCAGCAGGCGGCGGCGGCCAAGAAGCAGCTGCAGGCGCCGAGGAGGATGTGCATGTGCTCGCCTACCTCGCATCCAGGTTCGTTTAGGTGCAGCTTGCATAAGAACAACTCTAGCAACGGCCATGGCGCCGGTGGCTCGTATCCTTCGAACAGGCTTAACGCTAGGAGATCGGCGATGACGAACTCGTTGGTCCGGATCGGTACCGTGGAAGGCGGTGATCTGGTGAAGAGAGCTCTAGCGGCGTTGATTCGGCCGTCCTCTCATCAGCAGAGGCGGAGATCTTCGTTTCAGCCGTCGCGTAGTCGGCTATCGGTCATGACCAAAGCCGACGATGATCTATGATTTTTGATGAGTTTTCCACGAATGTTTTGCCGTTTTGGCTTAACCGCGGTGGCGGTGATTCAGATCCCGGCGATTCGGAGATTGAAGATGTCGGGACGGACAGTTTTTTATAATTCCGGTGACCGAAAGAAATCCTGAACTGGATAGTAGATGATTCCTCTGTGTCTGTGTATACTTATAGATGAGAATATATATAAAAAAGTCATGAGTTGCTGCCAATCTAATGGCTAATGAAGCAGCTTCGAGTTTCTAAATCAAAATTCAACCACTTAAGAACTCGGAAATCGAATCTAGCTAAACTAAATCCATCGATTCGTTAGACAATTTCAGTTAAATCATTTGAACAACCTAAAGTGATTGCTATCTACGTTCGGTCTGTGTTATTGCTCGATCTCCATATCCATTTTTCATTATCGTTTCGTGAAGTTCGATCTCGTTCGGTTTATTCTCCTCCCGTTCCGTCTCGTCTAGGTTGAGGTTTGACGTTTTCCGTTGACTCCGTTTGTTATCCGTCAACTCCGATTGTTTTCCATCCTTAGGTTCAGTCGTTTGTCCTTCGTGTTCAGCCTATCCGTCCCATTCCGTCCTTCTAATGTTTAATACCTGAATTTATTTTTGTTGACTATTTATTTCTGTTGGATATTGATAATTGTTCATTTCTGGTGGTTCTCTTATTCCACAGGTTACTAACACAGCCAATCCGGTTTCTGATGTGGCGTGCAGAAAGGCTAAATAGGTGACCCGGTTGATCTTTAACAAACACAACATACTATCTCGCAAGGATGGTGTTATCCATCTTAATAGACTGTGATTGTTTTTTAATGCAGGTTGTTGTGGTGGGGCTTGCATTTATCCAAAGCGGTCAAAAATTCAAGCACAGTTACCCAAAAGAAATTGCTCTCTTTGTGGATCTGGACTTTTAGTCAAAGAACTGTGGAAGAGTCCATCTACAGCTGTAAGTGACCGCCATCGACTATACTTTGCCTATGCATTTTTGGAGGATTTGTTGAACCATCGGACGTATCAGATTACTCAGCTGCTGTTGGATGGGACCCTAAATTAAAAATGAAAACAATCAAGGGAAAAACCTGAAACTTTAGATGAACAAGACTATTCAGAAATAATAAAAATTGTGAAGAAAATAAAGTAATCATCTTATAAGATAATGAATACTTTGTTACAAGGATTTAGCTTACTGGTTAAGCTAAGCGGGGGAAGTGGCTTCTGGCATACTGGTTAAGGCTGAAGGAAGTGGCTTGTGGCATACTGGTCAAGGATGAGGGAGGTGGCTTATTAATCCTACTAATTAAGGCAGGGGAAGTGGCTTGTTAGCCATTCTATCCTAGGTTTGAATCCAGATTTCAGACACTTTCAAGTTGTGGCTACTAGGAATTAACTCAGGACAGGATGCTTAGCTGTCGTTGTACTTTGTCGAATTAATCGGGGCAAAGTCTCCGATACCCCTTAAAAATTGATAACGAATACTTGTGATTAGAATTGAAGCAATAAGAGATCAAGTTGTAGTAATCAAAGTCATTAGTTAGATTAAGACGCTTTAGAAAAAAGTAAACATGCAACTTGTATTAGATGGAGAAACCTTAAGTCATATAGTAGTTTATTTGGAAGCCTTAAGATGATTTGAGAAGCCATATATATGAATTTAGTCCAGATGGTGTAGCCAAAGGAAGAAAAAGTAGCAAGTATGCCTTGACCATTAAGATCATTTCTTATCTACAACGTAAGGATATGGGCCCACAGATAAGATAAACAAATACCATCTTACCATCCAGTTGACATCACTATCTTAAACAACTATTATCCTAACCTTATCACTGAAATTTTATTGATCAAATCGTAGATAATAAGATTGGGTTTGTTTTTATTTAATTAAAAACAAGAAGGGAGTTTTTTTAGTAGCCTAGTGGTCGGTAACATTTTTGGAAGGGACAGTGGATGCCATCCGTGTCTACCTAGGTTCGATTCATGGGATGAGCATGTGGCGATACCCTGATCGTGGGTCGGTTTTTAGGTTGGTCCATGGTCGATTAGTCGGGTGCCCGTATGGATCTCAGATATCTCGTCAAGTTCGTGTCGGGACATGTGTGTGTGAGTTATCTGCTCTTAAAAAAACAAGAAGGGAATCAAGTTTGGTTGTAGGGTAGGATAGAACTTTGATATTTTTAGGTCATAGGATGAGTTGATAAGATATAGGGGTGAGATATGTATTGGTATTCAGTTGGGGTAAGATTGGTTTTCTCTTTTCCTTTGATTACATATTTTGGATCTTTTGATCTTCTATGTGGACCAAAAAGGGTTTGCCCACTTGAAGAAGTGGATAAGCATATGAAAGGGAAAGGTGTGCATGTGGGTTCCATATTTTATTTTCTTCTCAAACCATGGGTAGTAGTGTACTTTTATCATCATCTACTTTTATGTCTTATCAATGTAAACATAAGTTCTCTGTTTGGTGATTTTAGTGTCGATTGGATATCTGTTTGGTGATTTTAGTGTCGATTGGATATTTCATAACTGTCGATCAAGGCGATAAAGTGTAAGTTATGAGGCGCGAGTGCATACTTACAAATACTGCATTATCCCCTTAGATTGCTTGGGCCCCTTGTGGGGTGGTAGGAGTAGTTCCCTTGGCGGTGCTTCCGCTGATCGATCAACAGGTGGGGTTGAGGGGCAACGTCCCTTGAAAAATTTCGTGGATGTATGTTCTAAAATTGGAAATTTCACTAAGTCGTGTGTTTTCAGCTATACACAAGTTATCACTGAAGGAGCATCTTGACCTATCGTTGATCGATTACCAATCAACTATCGTTGGACGACCTTCAGTTGTTGTTAAGAAAGACTTCATGTTTTGATCAACATATTGTTGAAATGGTCTTCAGCTATCAGTGAAGATGCATCTTTCTAGAACTTAAATCGGATTATGACTACTTTTTGACGTTATCCTTTAATGATTACTAACCATTAAACAACTAATAACCGCCAATTTTTCATTTAAATATGTAAAATCTAGAATTTGAAATATATATTTTGTTTTTCATACCTTGTGAAGACGAGAGAGAAAACCTAAAAATTATCCCAACACAAGGTTTGTGGAGCCAAGACTAATGGGGGTTGAATTGTTGTATTCGGAAAAATGCTTTCCAACACGATAGTTTATCAGGTTTTGCAAGGGACTACGTTTAAAATTAATTACGTCTATCCTTGATCAATCACATTCCAATGGATTTGCCAAATCCAACAACAAGATAATGATCAATTCTCTAAAGAAATCATTACAGAAAGGTTTGTTGGATCGAAGAACTTCATTCTTAAGATTATCTGGTTAAGATATCATTTTCAAAACACGTAGTTACAACGCGTTTGTTGCAATTTGTCTAAAGACTAATAACTATGAAGTTAAATAACTACATAAAACTACGGGTAGAATTGGACGGGATCTAATGAATAATAAGCCATTGTTTGGTAAAAGTAAGTTGACTTATAAGTTAGCTTATAAGTCACCTTATAAGTCGGCTACATGTTTGGATGGACCATAAGCTAGCTTATATGTTAACTTATAAGTTAGTTTTTGAGAAGCTAGTCCCACTAACCTTTTGGTGACTTATTGGAGTTTTTATTTTTTTTTATTTCAAATATACCCTTGCTAAGTTTTATATCACTACTTTTCAAACATGTTNTAGTTTTTGCCAAACGTAACTTATTCATCAGCTACCTTATCAGTCATCAACTACCTTATCAGTTACCAACTACCTTATCAGTCATAAGTTAACTTATCAGCTAGTTTGCCAAACATAGTCTAAGAGTAGAATTTGGTAGAGCTAACCTTGAAGGTAGCTTAATTTGTAAGCCACTAATAATCATTTAAGTTTGTTTCAGAGATTATGATTACTTAAGTTCCAATATAATTATGCAAGTTGGGTTAGACACCATGATAACTGAAGAGAAGAGCACAGAAGTCCTTATAATTTTATAGAATCATGAAGAATAGACAAAAGAAAGAAAAGGTGAAAAGTAGAAGGGCTGAAATGTTCTTTATGTTGGGGGTCATTTTGGTGGTTTATAGTTGGACAACAAAAGTGGGTATGCTAACAGCAGCCCACATGATGAAGAAAGGGACTGACTTTGGACCAGAAGGTGTGGGCCATATGCACAAAGTCTATTGGGTGGTGAGCTGTTACACAGTCATTGTTTTTGTTGGTTTTGGACTCTTTTTTTTATCCTTCTTATATCACTTTTAGGGTGAAAGCCCTTCTAGTTTGACCTTTTTCACATATCTTTCCCCCCTCAACGAACAATGGCGGGGTTTTACATGGGTTGAGTTGGTCGTGTTAAAGATGTTTGAAGTTTTGAACAATTCAGTATGATATTTTATGGTTTGAAAAGGCCAAGCCAGTTTAATCTACACACAATTCAATCAAAAGTATAAGCAGACCTAACCTACGATGTAAAGGTTAGGTTGATCGGTTGAAAGTTTGGTGTGCCATTTTATAGTCTACCTAAAAAGATTGTGTTGATGTAGTTAAGTAAAATGAGAAAACATAAGACTAAAGAATTACATAAATAGAGATATTGAGGCATGAGATAATGCGAGAAGTGTCATTTTTGGTGAGAAGTACCTCGTCAATCGTTTTTAATCAAATGCTCTCACGTGATTTGCGGGTTAAAAGAGAATTGATCCAATATATTTCGGTGCATCTTATTTTAGTACTGCGTGTCATCCTCCAACGTTTGATAACCACTTCTCATCAAATTTAGCATTTTTCATTGGAATTCAACCCCTAATATTGAATTAATTATTAGGTATGTAATTATATATTGCATATCCTATGTGGTAATAGTGTATATGCGGTTGTATGCACATTTTGGTTAGTACTTCAATGATTTCACTTGGAGCTTTTTCAAACAACATAGTTTTGGGTTGGATTCCGATGAGAATTGTCAAATTTGGTACGATGCGTGAGAAATGGTTGTCAATCGGTGGACGAGAAACGGACAAATGCTCGAATGAGATGTATCGAAATACACCAGATCAATTCCTTCCATGATTTATAGGAGGGTATTTGATTAAAGTTGATCAAGGGTTTAAAGTGATTTTCACACTTCTCATATGATATCATGCTGCAAAGTTTTATACATGTTTTTTGGTTTTTAGGACAAGTTGTTGATACCGGCAACCCCAACCAGTCCCACAATCGTCTGCCAACTCCGTAGTGTAGGGGACATGTCTGACTCATTCAACGGTTGTGGTTGTCGGGGCGTCCTGGGCTTGAACCTAGGACCATTCAATATTGGGCAAACACTACCTTCCATCCATTATTAACTGAGCTACGCTTGGCATTACATGTTTTTTTTTTTGCTTATTCGATTCTCTTTACATATATGGTATCCATTTGTGGATATGTTTTTGAAAATTAAATTTGTTAAGAAAGTTGTTATATCAAATGTACAATGTATGTTGTGTAAAAACAAAATTAATAGATTATTCCTCTGAGTAGAAGTGATTAAAAAGTTCATATACATGCCGTCTAAGTTTGGGTGTGTTATGTTGTGTGGTATTTTGTAGATACTGATAGGTTATAAAATCTATTTCTTTTGTGTACGTGCCAGCCACGACATCAACATCAATATCGGTAATTAGCGTTGCATTTTGTGTCATATTTTATCTTATATTTTTTATATTTGTTTTCATATAATACAACTAGGTTGTTGGACCTAGTTATGAACCTGGCGATTCTCCTGATTGTAAGTCTGAGGAAAATCAAGATTTTGAAGGTGAGGGAGTATGTAAGAAGGTATGGTTTTAAATGTACTTGATTCTTATGTTGTTCTAAATAATTTACTTAAGGGGCCGTTTACTTGATGCTTACCCGGTAAGTACTTACCGGATCAATTTACCTTACAAG
>LUCG01206675.1:0-13435 GCA_001633085.1 Carthamus tinctorius | reverse complement strand
CGAAGGATCGTGTGAGAAGTTGAGTTTCACGTGAGAAGCGGATCTGAACCTTTGATCACTTTTAATCCCAATCCCGCCCATGGGTCACACTTGATACGGGGACTGATCAGGTGCATCTAAATGAGTCTTATCTTGTTGCATCTCATGCTAATGTGCATCACACGGTAAGGTTAACTCAACTTCCCAACAGAACCCAACCCTATATATAGGGTTGGGTTCCAGTGAGAAGTTGCGGTAAACGTGAGAAGCGAGAGAAGTAGATGCATTGAGATAAGATGCACCGTAATATACTAGATCAATTCCCTTCTAAAGCACAATTCGTGGGAGACATGAGATTAAAAAATGATCAACGGTTACATATACATATATATACACATGTATACATATGGGCGAAGGATCATTTGAAAAGTTGAGTTAACATGAGAACCGTAAGAAGTGGATCTGGCCCTTGATCATTTTTAGGGGTTGTTTGTTTTTTAAAAAGTCTGAATATTAAGAGTTTTGCAGACTTAAGACTGTTTGTTTTTATTTTAAGAAAAGGTCTAAAAATCTCTTACCGTCCTCTAAAATTTTAAGAGGTGCGCCATCCACCTCTTATTTTTTAGATGTGAAATCAGTGTTCAGACCTCTTAAAAAACAAACGACATCTTAATCTCAAGCTACCCATAAATCATGCTTGATATGGGGACTAATCCAGTGCACCTCAACGTAACGTGCATCCAACATTGACAACCACTTCTCATACTTCTCACGTTAACTCAACTTCTCACCGGAACCCAACCCTTTACTTCAAACATCATGATGCAAATGGATGCTATTCTTCATGGTCTAATTCATCTCTCTTGCCCGTGTTCTAAAAATTAGCTACAGCGATCTGGAGTATCAAGTCAACGTATGGGTTAGAAAGGAACTGGCAAGGAGATCCGTGTGTTCCACAGACGTTTGTTTGGGATGGTCTTAATTGTAGCTATGACGATAAGAGTACTCCTAGGATCATATCTATGTAAGTATTACATTCACAACCATAACTAAGTAGTTGGAAAATTTGGGTTGTGGATAAGTTATACTTGGATAGAATTCTGGATCGCGAATTGAGAATCACTATCCAAATACTATATTTCGACCCTCCTATGCCTTGAATTATCCAGAATTTTTCATACACGAAACAAGGCACAAATTTTGTATATATGTACATATACTCATCGGATTACGTATTATGTAATTATAAGAGGGAGATCGACAATTACAAGCGGTTAAACAGTAATAACCTTTAATGGATAAGATCAAGGGGCACACTTAGGGATTAGCACATACAAAGTTAGAACTTAGCACGTCCGGATTTAGGACTTAGCAAAGTTCTATGTCTAGAAATACAAGTCTGAAGGTTCAGATCTCTGATGGTCTGACCCTACCGTGAAGGGGATTTGCCCCATGAGACCCCGCTAGGGGGCGCGGCCCCCTGGCCCCGATTTATGGCGATCCAAAGGGGATAGGGACAACCTTTGTGAGTGTGCACTCCACACTTCCTTAATCAAGTATGTTTATCTTATCACTTTAGTCGATTTCATGTAAATCACAATTACACCAAAATAACTGATGACACTAAAAACAAGTAACGGGTCCTTTACCAACACAAATTGGGTAAGAGTGCGGTCTAGGTCAGCACGTAATCACCTACCAGGTTAGCACTAGTCCCTTAGCTAACCAAATCAACTTCTTGGTCAGCCTCATGGACCGGGAAGAGGGGCTTGATAAACAACATCTCTTTACCGGGTAAGTGCCTCTTACTTGTTAAGAGGCGGTAAGCAGATAGTAAATATCCCCTTAAATGTTCCATTTTATTACCATTCACAATTCTTTAACAAGTTATGTATTTAGGAACTTGTCTTCTAGCGGATTGAGTGGAGACATAGCTGATGCCTTAGCTAATCTGACGATGATCCGATCATTGTAAGTGCTCTCATAGATGATTTGAGTCTATCATATTAAAGTTTTCATTGTTGTACAAAGTCCTCATCTCTCTTTGTTCCTTTTTCAGGGATCTCTCCTACAATAACTTGACGGGAACGGTGCCAGAGTTTCTTGCTCAGCTAGATTTCTTGAAGACCCTGTAAGTTACCTTCATGTAGATGTAAAAATATGTGGAACGTAAATGAGATTACTCTCCCAAAGAACCACTAAAAGAGAGAAGGGAGGTTCCAACATATACTGAGAAGAAATTGTCCAAGTATATAGCCAATGTCGGACTCAAACCCACCATCTCCAAAAGACATAGATTGTCCCAGAGTGTCAAACCCCTATAGTGGCTGACCTTAGCTCTGATACCAGTCTGTCCCAGTGGTAGAGCTGCGGGTGTAATACTTATGTGTCAGGTCCTAAGTTCGAGTCTAGGCACCACTCCTTTGCCAAAGGGATGCATGCGCTGATTTACCTCCCCATGATGACCGTGAGACCGGTGTGGTGGGGTCTCCACTGAGGGTGGCGTCAACACTTTTTTCTAGATCTAATACCATGCAAGTATACTTGGGACCTCATTAAATTACTCTCCAAAAGAGCCCTTTAAGAAGAGAAGGGAGGTTCTAACAAATAGGGAAGAAATGGTCCAAGTCTAGCCAATGTGGGACTCTAATACTAGATCTAGAGTCAAAAGTTTTTTGGTATATGGTGTATCTTACATGGTCTTCTGTATAGAAACTTAATGGGAAACCATTTCACAAGACCGCTACCAGCAGGACTCCTAGAAAAGTCGAAGAATGGGTCATTGTTGCTGAGGTTTGCTCCTTACTTCTTATAAATACACTCGAAGCCAAAGCAAGAAACATTCACCTCACTTTTTCTAACATTTATTACACTATCAGTATCGAAGCAGGTAGTGATGCGGATACAATTTCTTGTCCGAAGGGATCGTGTAAAAGCAATAAGCATAACAAAGTCGTGATTCCGATGATATCAACATTTTCTGCATTATTCGTGCTATTGACCATATTGGGCATCCTATGGATAATTAGGAGAAGACAAACGCAAGGTTTGAAGTACATTTAACCTTGTTGCATAATCTAATTAGATACCATCTTATAATCTTAAAATAATGAGATCATAGGTGTGAGAATATGTGGAAACCCCGGATTACGGAGGTTCCATATATATAGAGGAGAAATGGTCTAAGCCTAGCTGGTGTGAGACTCTAACATTCCCCCCCGGCTAGACGGGCACAAATTCAAAGTGTCGAGAGGGGGCTAGATGAGTACAGATTACCCTAGAGTGTCAAGACCCTAGAGTGGTCGACTTTGGCTCTCATATCATGTGAGAGGATGTGGAGCCGCTAGATTACTCTCCAAAAGAGTCCTCAAAGGAGACAAGGGAGGTTCCATGAAATAGTCTAAGTCTAGCCGTTGTGGGACTCTAACACGCCCCTCCAAAGGTGTCCCCGAGTGTTCCAGAGGAGGCTAGATGAGTACAGGTTGTCCTAGAGTGGTAGACCTTGGCTCTGATACCACGTGAGAATACGTGGAACCCTAGATTACCCTCCAAAAGAACCCTTAAACGGGAGAAGGAAGGTTCCATCATATATATAAATGAAAAATGGTCAAGTCTAGCAAATGTGGGACTCTAATAGCCATTTGAAATAATGAATGCAGGTCGGGTCGCAAGGGACGAGCTTATTGAACCAAGAAATCAACGTTTCACACTTTCCCAGGTACAAAAAATCACTAACAACTTCAGCAGTGTCATTGGGAAAGGAGGATTTGGAACAGTGTTCCATGGGTCTATCGGGGAAAACCGGGTTGCGGTGAAGATGCTTTCTGAATCATCAGCTCAAGGGTACAGGGAGTTTCAGGCAGAAGTAAGTTCCATCCTTGTTATAAAGGCTTTGCAATACAACAAGAATATTAGCAGAAATTTAATAATTGTCTTGGAAACTCAAAAAATCCACATCATATCGAGAAAAGAATCTTAGTTGAGGTAACTAAATGAACAAGAGTGCTTAAATTATAATCTAAGGGGGTGTTTGGTTGGTTTTCCATTAAGTCCTGTATGAATAAAAGTTGTCTGTATGGATTAATCTGTCTGCACAAATCAAAAAGGTTTTTGTTTGGGAGGTATTTTTCATAGATGGAAGGAGCGAGCTTTTTTATTTGGGATGACATGTTTGAGAAAGACTTGGCTTTCTACATAAAGCTCTCCCCTAAAACTTAATGGATAAGCCACTTTCTATATTATTAAACCACTACCAAACAATCATATATAGCTGACCGAATAAGCGGTGAGCGCCATTAAGCTCCTTAAGCTACTAACAAACAGGCCCTAAGGGGGCGTTTGGTTAGAAGAATGAATTTGGTGGTATTGGAATCTATCGAAGGAATTTGACTTTGAAGGATGGAAATGGAATTTGACCACGCTTTTGGTTGGTAGGAATTCAACTCCTTTGCTTAAGCCAAGGAATGATGAATTCCTTAAACTGTGGAATTCAATGGAATTCCATCAAGTTGATTCCGCGAACCAAACATCACTAAGGATGGTCAAAGAACTTTGTCATTCCAATTCCATCAAATTCCTTTGAATTCCGCAAACCAAATACCCGTGGTGTTTGGTTCGCTAGAATTTCATGGAATCTATCAATTCCATTGACCAAATTCCATACATGCACGTGGTACATTCTATGTGTTTTGGCACGGATTTCCAAGTCCGCATATGATGGAACTAGAACTCCTTGGGTTTTGGTAAGGAATTCCAAATTCCATTTCATCCAATCTTTTAAGAAAGACTATTATCCCCTTATATTTACTCTAATATATACCAGGTCAGCCTTCTCATGAGTGTTCATCATAAAAACATAACTTCACTTGTTGGGTATTGCAATGAAGGCAACCATAAGGGAATCATCTACGAGTACTTGGCTAATGAGAGCTTAGAAAAGCATCTACTTGGTAAATTTTCCCTAAATGTATTTTTCTTCATATAAGTACATATTTACTTGTTTCAATCACTAATTGCTTCAATTTACTTGAGCAGATAAAAGTCCAAAAGTCTTGAGCTGGGAAGAAAGGCTACAAATCGGATATGATGCAGCACAAGGTCAGTAATCAAACTACTTAGAGCATCTCCAATAGCTATGCTAAAATGAAGAAAAGGGGGATTTTAGCAATTTTTTGCTCCAACAACCATGCCATTTTATATGCTAAAATACAGAAAAGAGGAGAGATTGCAAAAAATCTCTAAATTTAGAGAAATCTATAAATAGATAGAGAGAGAGAGAGCGAGAGACTATTGCTTTAATACTCCCACCAATAAGAGGCATTGAAAATATCTGTTTAGGAGAGAGAAATAATATTTTATAAATGTTAGAATTGCTAAAATAGAGTAGCTGATGGAGTTGAATGTAGCTTTTTTGGAGTTCTAGTTTTAATACTCTATTTTAGCTTTTGAAGATGCTCTTATAACCTACCGGCATGTACTTCCTCCATCCTAGAATAAATGTCTAAATAGAAAAAGGCTTATAGTTTTATAAATGTGTAATTGCTACACTTTTTAATCAACTAAATGACAACTTTACCCTTAGTAAAAGAGGGTAATGCCTTTCTCCATCTCATAATCAAGAGTAGAATCGGAAAGTAGACACTTACTTCTGGAAGTTGACACCTATTTTGGATAAACTAAAATAGTAATGTGGACACTTGTTTTGGGACAGAGTGAGTAATTTTTTGGTTGTGTAAGGTCCAACCGCTTTCGTGTAACAGGGCTAGAGTACATGCATCATGGTTGCAAGCCACCAATAGTCCATAGAGATGTGAAGTGTTCGAACATATTATTGAACGACAAGTTCCAGGCAAAACTAGCAGATTTTGGGTTGTCCCGAGCTTTTACAAGTGAAGGTGCCACCCACGTGTCGACAGTAATTGCTGGCACTCCTGGGTACCTTGACCCTGAGTAAGTTTTTTTGTTCTGTATGTTTTCACTTATGACGAACAATTTGAATTTAACTAAAAGAGAATTTCGGCCATAAACCAAACCAAACGAGCCCAATGTATCCCAACCGGAGATGGGGTCCAAGGGATGTAACTAAACTCTACCCGAAGTGTGCGAGATAAAAGAACAATAACAAAGCACTTGAAAACAAGAAAGATGGTTCTATACTTTGAAATGTTTTAAGTCGGCAACAACTTTGAGACATACAAACAAATAGAGCATGTGCAAGAAAACATAAAAAATGTACGAAAACCAACACACTCCTAGGGCTTCAATTGGGAGGCCTATCTTCCGGCTCACTGATCTTACCTTCATCCTCCACCTCTCCGGATTCCATCCTCCCGACTAAGCTAGCTATTGAATCCCCACTCCTAGTCAGCTATCCTAGCCTCGCGTCTCCAAGACCTCCTATTGTTATAAATAACTTTTTTATTTGTGTTCTCGAGAGGGAAGGAAAACAAAGGAAAGGGAAAGACAGAAAATAATTTTCATGTTCTTGAACAAGTGAGAAACGAAAGTACATAGACACATGTTTAATATACACATTTGCTTATGCACAGGTGCATAAAAACCAAAAAACAACTTAATTTATTGCTATGCACAAGTGCATACAGTCTAGATGGAGGGCTACAAGGGTGTTCCTCGGTTTTCCCTTTTTTCGGGTTTTCCCTTGAACCTCCCTCCAAAAATATATCCTAATAAAATGAAAGGTTGGATAGTTTAATAACTTCTATAATCTGTTTAAGGAGTTTTAATTTCATTCCTTTCCTACATAATAAAGGTTTCGAGAACACAACATAACTGTACAATGATCTATGTTTTGTAGGTATTACACAACAAACAGGTTGACCGAGAAGAGTGATGTCTATAGCTTTGGGGTAGTACTCCTAGAGTTAATTACAAGTCGACCAGCAATATCAAAAGACACATACATAGTTAACTGGGTTGAGTCAATGGTTGCAGAAGGAAGGGTTGAGAATATAATTGATCCTAGGTTACATGAGCATTTTGACATCAATACAGCATGGAAGGTAGTAGAACTGGCAATGAATTGTGTTGCTCGCACATCGGTTGAAAGGCCAACCATGAATGATGTGGTTACAGATCTAAAAACCTGTATGAAAAAGGAGAAAGCTTATCGTGGGGCCAAACCGAATAATTTAAATGCACAAATGTCCTTGAGTTTGGAGAGTATGAGGGGTCCAAATCTAAGATAGTCAAATCTTGAATTTGTTTTAGTGTCTAATGTTTTGCACTCTCTGAACTCCTTGTAAGATATTTGGTCATATCTCCATCCAAAATTCACTTTTCAATAGTGTAACAATGTCAATTCCATTTGATGAAAATACAACCTCCATTCAAATTTGTATGGCTCACTTTCAAAAGCTGCAGAGTACTTTGAACTTATAATATCATTAACATCTTAGGGGTTTTTGGTTCGTGGAATTCAAAGGAATTTGATGGAATTGGAATGACAAATTCCTTTGAACATGATGGAATTCCACAGTTTAAGGAATTCATCATTCCTTGGCTTGAGTGAAGGACTTGAATTCCTACCAACCAAACGCTTGGTCTAATTCCATCAAATTCCATTCCATTTTCTACAAAGTCCAATTCCATCGAATTCCATTATGTGAACCAATCACCCCCTTATGCTTCTATCTAGAGTTCAAATCAGTGTTTTTGAATCTTGTCTCCTTCGAGAATGAGAGATACAAATTTCTCTCACATCATGAGGGTGTTCTTAGCTCTTTTCTTCAAACTCATTTCTGTAAGTTAAGCAGAAATACATATTTCGATTAATGTTCATGGGTTTTAAGTAATTTTTGCATTGGGTTTTTTCATCTCAATTTGTAAGCATCTTTGCATGATATTATCAGTTTGTGATCATTTATTGATAATGGAAGTCTCATATGTCTTCAATTTCTGTTCTTAATTGCTGCAATTTAGTGGTTCGATTCCAAGTGGAGTCAATTTAGGGGCTGTGGATGGGATCCTAGTCTACCAGGGTTCGATTCCAAGTGGAGTCAATTTGAAGGCATGAGGAGTACCCAGTCCTTGGGTTGGTCCAGTCATAGACTGGGCTGCCCCCCAGCCCAGTCAAAGATTGTGGTTGGGCTCTAGGTCCAGCGTAAGCTGGGCCGGGACAGTGGCGGATAGTGAGCTGCCCGTGGATGCCCGACACCGCCGGGAAGGTGCGTGCGTGTGTGCATGTGTTCGTGGTAGTCGTTCGTTGGTTCGATGCCGCTATGCCTTCCCAAAAAGAAGGACTCACATTTGGCCCTCCACACCCCCCCTAAAAAAACAAAAACAAAAAAACACTCGCATTTCTTTTCAAGTTATTATTATGCACCAAGCATTTTGCCGTGTAGAAAAATGTTGATTAGAGCATTTTTCACGGATCTTTTTTTCTCAATATAGAAAATCAAATTTTAAAATATTGTAGAAACAAAAAGGAAACTTTCTTCCTCAAGCATAGAAGCTAACAGAGATATTATTATGCTTTATCAAATTTTAAAATATTATTATGCTTTCAAATTTTAAAACATTGTCGTTTATTATCAGTTCAGCCATGAAGCTAACAGAGATAGCTTTATCTTTTTACTTTTTCTTGATCTTCTGGTATTTCTTTAACACCCCTTATTTGGTTTTGATCTGGAATTCCTTGAATTAAGCTGGTCAACCCCTAATATAAGTTTAAATACTATACTTTATTAAAGTTTGTGAACAAAAGTTTTAGTACTGGAATAATCTACAAAAGTTATACACGTTTTTGGTCACAAGATCGTTTATAACATATTCAACGATCAAGCCTTTATGTATTTATAAGAGAGATTAGATGGTTGATATGTATCTGCGTGAAATTTACAACCGTTTATGGATAAAATTGGGTAACAGTTAGAATTGACTCATTAACGCCGAGTCAAAAGTATCACCCCCAGACGCTCTGAGCTGAAGACTCGAAGGCTCCAGTCATAAGACTCAAAGGCTCTAATCCAAGACTTGGAGTTTTGGAAACTCAAAAGCTCTGAGCAGAAGGCTCAAGGCTGCGTGTCCAATGGCTTCTGATGAACACTTAGGTGCCGTTTACTTGACGCTTATCCAGTAAGTGCTTACCGGATCAATTTACCTTACGAGTTGAACATGACAAGGACTATAATCTTTTACCCGGTAAAAGCGATGACATGAACTGAGAGTCTTACCCGGTAAGTGAGATTTACAAATCTTACCCGGTAAGCACTGATACCGTTTGAGAGACTAAAATATTGACCAATATGGTAGGTGATAGTGTCAATTTTACTGGTAAGCGCTTACCGGGTAAGTGTTTAAGTAAACGGTCTCTTAAGCAAATTTTCACGAAATTTTAAGAACAAATTCAAGAAGGTACTCAACCTCTTCATAAAATCCAAAGAGGTTTCAGGGAACAACCCCCTTTATCCAAAACGTCTTGAAACTTTGAATTCCTAAGTATACCTTTTCTTGACATCCATATACGATCTAAGGTGATAGATGAACCATTTGTAAGGGTGCAGTCCGCAACTCCTAACTTATATTATTCGACTTATCACCTAATCGATCTCAAGTAAATCACGGTTACACCAAAACTTGACTGATGAAACTAAAATCGTTTCGGCTTTACAACTAAGGCCTAAAGGGTGTTGTTGGTTAACACCATGGATACAAGTAGAGAGAAGTAGGGGGTTTAGATGTTTTTTGTGTAAATAGAATTGGTAAAACCTTCATAATGTCGAAGGATTTGACTTGTTGACCAATGGTGATGAATTTGTTGGTTAAATATTGGTGTCTGAGTCAGTTTGCATGACTGATCCCATGTGGCCTTGGTCCTTGAAAAAGGACAAAAATTAGAGGTGAAGCTAGAAACTTTTACTATTTGACTATAACAGATCCTTGTGATTTTGTCATTTTTTTGTTAGTTTCTTAGTGTTTGTACGTAAAATTCTCAATCATGCATTTGTAACTTGAAATTGAAAATTAAAAACCAAGAAAATGACACATATGAACCACAAGGCTGTGGCGTACTGGTTAAGGCCTGTGGGGGAAGTGGCTTGTTAAGCCTTCTACCCCAGGTTCGAATCCAGGCACTTCCAGATTGTTGCCACCGGGGATTAACTCAGGGCAGCATGTTTTTAGTTGTCGATGAACCTTGCCGGAATTAGTCGGGGCAAAGCCTCGGATACCCTTCCAAAAAAATAAAAAATGACACATATGTAATTCAAACCCGTGCCTCACGNCCCCCTAAAAAAACAAAAACAAAAAAAAACTCACATTTCTTTTCAAGTTATTATGCACCAAGCATTTTGCCGTGTGGAAAAATGTTAGTTAGAGCATTTTCCACGGATTTTTTATTTTTCAAAATTTAAAATATTGTTGTAACAAAAAGGAATTTTTCTTCCTCAAGCATAGGAATGCTTTCATTGTCTTTGATTGATTCCGCTCTTCGTTCATGTGGTTTGTCGTTTATTATCAATTTCGTCCTTGGATCTTTAAATGTTGTTTTTATGGTCAACCGATAAAACCGAAAAAGTCTCTTGAAATCGACAAAAAAAACTTAGAAATCCATTGAAACCAACCAATAAAACTTTAAAAATCCTTCAAAATGGTTGAATCAGGCTAAAAATATATTTGACGACTTTGTGGACCTTTAATCTACCTTAAAGGTGCCCCCACTAGAAAAAAAACCACTGCATGAAGTCGTGTATGGATAAAGATGTCTATATGGATTAATCTGTGTAGATAGATTACTAAGGGGTTGTCTCGTAGTTGCTGAATGGTTTGGTGTCGGATGATTAAGTGGTCAAAATGATTAAGAGGCTCTTATGATATAGTGCAAAATAAAACACGATGGTTTGGTAATTGTTGAGAAGGAAATCAGGGGTTCTGAATGGTTACGTGAGACCCATGATACAAAATCATTTAGGGGGGTTTGGAACCATTAAGAGGCAGTCCATTTTGTTGTCAAACAAGATTTACCTCTTAACGATTTAGAGCCTGCATCTTAATAGAACTATTAAGTGGTAAACAGATAGTTTCTATTTGGAGGGTTTGAAAAAGACTCGACTTCCTACATAAAGGTCCCCGCTAGAAGCTTATTGAATAAGCCACTTTCTATATCATTAAGCCGCTACCAAACAATCATTTAGTTGACCGAATAAGTTCTGAGTCCCATTAAGCTCCTTAAGCTGCCAACAAAAGACCCCAAATCTTCATTTATTAGAGTAGATGCCTACAGCTAAAAAGGGTGCATCTTGTTTGATGTGATTGGATCTTAAGTAAAAAATAAATACTATCTCCCCTATGCTTGCCAAGATTCTTGAGGTCATGCTATTAATTTATAAGTAAACTACAATTTTGATCCCTGTGGTTTACATGAATCTTTAAAAGTGGTCCCTGGACTTCAATAACTACAATTATCATCCCTATTGTTTACATTTTGCTTTGAATGGTCCTTGGTCACTAACTCCGTTAAATATCTTCGTTAAGTAAGGGACATTTATGTTTTCTTGTTCTAATTTTTCTTAGCTATTTTGGTCATTTGAGTAAAGAAATTACGTAAACTACAGTATTGCTCGTTTGAATAAAGGCAATAAAAAACGATAAAAATACATAAATGCCCCTTACTTAGCGGAGATATTTAATGAAGTTAGTGACCAAGGACTATTTACAAAGCAAAATGTAAACAGTAGGGACGATAACTGAAGTCTAGGGACCACTTTCAGAGATTCATGTAAACCACAAAGACAAAAATTGTAGTTTACTCTTAATTTAATATTTGTTAGACTGTGTGGACCTCAACAGATTACTCTCCAAACCCCTTGAGGAGGAGAGGGGAGGGGTTGCTAAGATATATCGAGGAGAAATGGTTCAAGTCTAGAAGATGTGCGAAACCAACAAAACTAAAGAGAAAAAGGACTTATGGTTTGGTTTCTTTTAGAAGATAACATTGTTCTACCATACCTGAAAGCTGCAGATTCATTCAGACAAAGTGAAGCTTGACGGACACTCCCACCGTTGTTCTTCGATGATGAAATCCGAATGTCCTGTTTACAAGCATAGACAAGTTTATGTGACGGTTTTATCTTAATTTACTGGAAAGATATTTACAATGATATTAGAACACTAACGAAAAGCAATTTTATAAATATCTAAATGATCATGGAGGATGAATATGTGCCATAGAGATAAAGTAAGAATCACAAAACTATCTAAAATAGGCACTTCATATCATCTCGACCGTTAATGATGTTTTTCAACAATATATACTACAGTTAATTCCATTTTTCCTGGTCATATGCTTGAAAAATCTCAAAGATAACCAAAGGGTCATTTGACTGAACAGGTACGGTACCCGAGTTACAAGTAAAATGCAACCTCTCAGGAGGTCAAAGGTTCAAACCTCACCAAAGATGACAAGCATGCGTGAGTATTTAAGCTAATCAAAGCAATTACTGGTATACAACTAATTAGCAGAAAACATTCCTTAAGCATCTTAATCATTTAAGATACATCACCACCTACTTCCTTAACATATAAAGTGAACCATATATCTATACCCCCTACCATAAAAATAAGCTACTTGATGCTAAAAAACAAAAAGATAGACAAACTTGAGAAAAAAGGAGTATCATGTAAAAGCTTTCTAGCAATTTATGTGGGATCACCCAAATTAACTTCTAATATTTCAGAGTTTAACAAAATTTGATGTTAACATCAAATGTTTTCTCAATAGTTATTGATTTTATTAATTTTGGTTCCTAGAACTTGTTTTTGGTTAGGAGCACTATAACCATCTGATCACAAACAAGTTTATTAAAACATGAACCCGATGAAAAGATCCAATATCTTTCCGGCCGAGGGAGTATTAGTAATTTCTTGGACCCGGGAAGCATTAGCTCGTATAAACAATTTAATATGTAAACACTAATAATCTTGCACATGAATGCATATACATACATATATAGGTTTCCCTGTAAAAAAATGAAAAACTAACAAACACTTAGTAACTGTTCATCTGGACGGTATGCACATGTACATACAAGTCATGTGTAAGCAATTTGTCCGGTATGCAGGTGTGTATATGTACACATGCATAAAACCAAAAAACAACTTAAATTATTTGGACGTATATGTACATATCGCCCATAGGTTTTCCTCAATTTTTCATTTTTTAGGGTTTTTTTTGCAGAACCTCTCTCTATATAGGGAGACAGAGAGAGGCATAACCATTTGTAAACCAACAAAAGGTTAAAAACTATAAAAACCTATGAAATTCTATAAAAAGTTTCCACATTTCAGTATTTCGGTATTTCCATAATCATTGATTTTCCATATATTTCCATATTTCCAATGAATCCATATCATCCCTTGATTATTTTGATCTAAGGCCATGATAAGGTTTCATAGTTTACAACCTTTTAGTGGTTTACAAATGAAAAGGACTCTCTCTCTC
>LUCG01206643.1:2862-28246 GCA_001633085.1 Carthamus tinctorius | reverse complement strand
GGGGGGGGGTTAGAAATTACCAATTTGAAGAACTCTCTAAAACTAAATGCTGAAGAGTGGGAAATCATTTTCTTATTCTTCCCGCTAATGAAGTTGAATGCATTATTATTTCATTTACAAATTTCAAAAGTTGAGATATTGAATTTGTTAGTTAGTTTAATAAATTGATTAATGTTGAAATCTATAAAATGGAGAAACTGTTGGAGTTGAATGCAATATCTTTTTGGAGATTTAACTTTTGCTTCTCCATTTTAAAGGAATTATAGAGTATACCGGAGATGCTCTTAGGCAATATTTTAGACTAGGTATCACTTCAACTTCCCTAAAATAAATGCAACATTTAACTGAGCATATTGTTTTATTAGAAGGGTTTGATTATTGGTCAAACATCTAAAACCCCCCTCAATGGAAACAAAATAAAGCAATCTTGTGAACTGAAATAATGTTATCAAGACCATGCTAATGAACAAACAAGTGACTTTGTAAGTTTGTGTTCAACTAGCTTTGCCAAAAAGAGAAATCTGAAATTCATGACTAAGCCAAATTGTCAGAAAACACATGATTCATGTCCATACATAGAAGCATAAAATATTAAAGGTGACCAAAGGGCCTTTGGCCTACAATATCCAAGCCTTTGGCATCTCAAGAGGTCAGGGTTCAAATCTTACCAAAGATGATTATCGGCAATCACAAGTGGCGCCACGAACCCATCGCCAAGGATACCAATGTGAGGGGGCATTTNGGGGGGGGGGTTCCGTGGATCAAACCGGACCTGTCTTGTATAGTTGTATTTGGGTAAAGTTGCACTTTTGCCAACTGAGCTACAAGCCGAAGGCTTGCAGAATATAAATATTAGAGTATATTACGATTTTATTCCCTGTGATTTGTTATAAATTTCTACTTTCGTCCCTGTGGTTTATATAGAAATTTTCATTTTTGTCCCTATGGTTTGTAATTTGTTTTTTATTGTCCCTGAAATAATTTCTACCTTTAAAGTACAAAGGACTAAAATATTAAAGGATTTTAAACAATAAGGACAAAAAGTCCAAAACCACAATAAGTTGTAAATCATAATTCATAAGGATGAAAATAGCAATAAATTACAAACCGTAAGGACGAAACCCGCGATTTCTCAATCATAGGGACAGAAATCGCAACTTTTAACAAACCATAGGAACGAAAACCGTAATTTACTATAAATATTATTTACATCAAAAAGATTATTAAAGGTGAAGCATGGTCAATACAGCTTTTGGCTAAGATATTAGCAGGGGTATGGATGTATGGTTTTGAGACGTCACAAACGATCCATGACCAATTTTTATCACTTGGTATTACAACTAGCTGCTGCACTACAGGAGATGCACTCGATATGGAATCAATCAGCGGGTAAATAGATTGTTTAAACAAAGTCCTATGTTGTGTACCAGAGCCAAAAAGAATAGAATTATTATGTAAACTAGGATGTTATCATGCTGTTGTGTTAAAATGAATATGTCAAAACAAGAAGAAGTCGATGCACTAACCAAATATATTAATTCCCAAAAAAACATAGATTGGGGAGAAGAGTGCATCCCCAACTTGAATGAACCACCAAGTCACATAAAATGTGATAGCTATGGGAGATAAAATGACACTGCAAAACAATCAACCATTAGTAACCAACTGGCAAAAACACCCCCCAAAATCCAAGTAGATTTGCATCATTTTGTGAATGCAGAAGGTAAGAATACTCGCAGCTTGCCTTTCGTTCAGTAAATACTTAGTGTTTCGCTATATGACAGCTAAATTATGCATCAAAGATCTATACATAGGCATTTCAAGAATCAATGTTTTCATAGTTCAACGTGATCGTCTAAAATTTCAGTTGAGAGCAAAGATGGTTTACATAGTTTAATTATATTAAATATGACCATATCTTGTGACCAACATTGCTTCTGATATATGTCAACCATCTTGTTAGAATATGTGGAACCTCATCAGATTACTCTCCAATCCCTTAGAGAGAGATTCCAACATATATTGAAGTAAAAAAGTCCAAGTCTTGCCAATGTGGACTCTTAGCACATCTTGTAAAATATTTTTCAACTGCTATGATCAACTTACAGATGAAATAAGCATATGAATAATATGATGAGACGACGGGGTTGCTGAGGAGAGGAGAACGAACCATCCAGTAATGAACTTTTTTGAAGCCCAACTGCGAATGACCTTAACTAATGCCTGCAAAATCAAAACAAATAGAGCGCTTTTAAGATTTCCACTTACAAACATGAATCATCACCTACTTGGATGGTGTCCTCACAAGATAATCCACTATCTATATAACTCAAGTTATAACTGCAAGGTTATATATACCATTTATAATCACGTTTCAAGTAAGCAGACAAGTACCATAACCAGTTGGTGTGTTTGATGCTAAAATTCAAATTCGTTAAATGAGATTTAACATTAGGTGTGTGTATGGTGCACACACACAGTTGCAGAGGGAGGCGGGAGGGAATTGAGAATAGAAACGAAGATCACACTTCTATGGGTTTTCATGAATGAATTTTCTTTGTAGAACATGAACCATTTGCTTAAACTGTAGCAGATAACATTATCTATGGGTCTCAAGGAACAATGAAGTATGTAACATTTCTCAATATAACCACAAGGGTTGTGGCGTAGTGGTTTGAGGCCCAGGGGGATGTGGTGGAATTTCCCATCTGCCACGAGTTTGATTCCAGACGTCCACACCAATTGTAGCCACGAAGTCTATAAGGGTTGATGTTTTACAGTCGCAATTTGCAGTCTAGGCATAGCCTAGGATACCCTTCCTAGAAAAGATCCGAGAATGATAAGTTTCATGCTAATCACAAGATCGTACTTCAATTTGTCTAAACAAACGACATGTAAGCACCAAAGACAGAGTCCTCAAGGCTATAGATATATCTTCTCATGGCAACTGCCCTAACTCGTAGGTTAGACTGTGATTTCCTATAAAACCAGAACCCTACAGTACAAGATACTCCCTTAGTTGCAATTTGTAATGTCAAAACCTAGTACTTTCAAGTTCAAGGTCTATATTGATTCTCTTTTTGTTGATTTCCACCGGAATCTTTATATTTCCTGCATTTGTTATATCGCTTGTTGTATATAGCAAAATGATTACTGAAAGTTTTCAATCCAGAACATCAGAAAGTTTAAAATCAAGCTGTTTTTGGAAGGAAGGGAGTATCTCACCCAAGATTTTGGGTTTACCACACAGTAAGATGTGATGTCCAAATTCCAATGATTTCTATCCAACTTATAAGGGGTATACAAAATCACTTAGAAGATCAAAACTTTTCCAATGCTTCTAAAACATGGAGGAGAGATTAAAGGTGAACAAATTACAATCATAACTTCAACACAACTTAAATTTCAAACAATTCACTGGTGTAATTTCAACTAAAAACAACAGAACTCATTCAAATTTCAGTAAAAACCTAGGGCAAAAAGGTATAACAACCTCATTAGAGAAACGAAACCCTAGTTATTCAGCAGATCATGCATTAAAACACCAAATTTTCACCTAACCGAAATATAATCTTCAAACAGGAAATACCATCAACGAACATCCACAAAAACATTGTATGAGCGCGATTAATCGTAATCAGATAAACACAATTCAATCTCATAATCGGAGACCTGTCTGCCGGAATGATGAGAGGGTGTAGAATCCCTCGGAGGCGTGTCGGACTGCAACGGCGACGATGGAGCACCGGGGAGATCTGATAATCCGGTTGCCGCCGGTATCAACCGTTCTAGATCTCTATCTATTTCTCTTGTTCCCATTCTTCTCTGCGTTTTACTTTTTCCGGCGAAGAGCTCCGACCGACCGACTGCAAGTAATAACGAACTCTGTTTTCAGCTTTTTCTCGTTTTGTTTCTTGACGTTGATGCATTCCTTTTGTATGTTTGGTATAAGTTACAGAAATGGTCCTTCAACTAGAAGTTAACATTCAAGAATAATCCCTAATCTTTTTATTTTTTGGTATTTATGGCCTTATATGTTTTTGTGTAGATAAACCACCTATTGGAGTCATGCAACAAGGATGCCCTTAGTGTCGAGGAACATGTACTAGGGTGTATCTGCGACTCGTTCATATCATGAACTAGGACAAAAGATATAGAACATTGTTCGGATATCAATGATCAATAGGATAGAACGGGAACACAGACTACATTTTTATCTAGATGAAAAAAGAATCATTTTCCTTTTATTATGTATGAAATCTATAGTTCATGTTGGTGTAAATCTACTCGCCTTGGTTCAATATGAGAAGCAATTCTCCGTTGATAGCAAACAATTATCCATTAAGCGCATGAAATATTAGTTAACATAGACCTCTATTAACTAAATGACAATTGGTCCATACAATACGTCACGTCGTTTCTCATGGATTTTCATAACCTTGTTGTACAAAAATGGGATATCCGGATGTGCATTGAAAATAGATGTATGAGTTATGATATATACTATAAGCGATACGAAAGTAGATCGAGTAATTCGTTGGGTAAAACAATACACATTATGGAATTGATTAACAATTTTGTCAACACGTAGGCGTATTCGTATTTGGGGGAGACAATGAATGAACTTGTGAATGAAATGATTTTTACATGAAAAAGAAATAATTCGTAGTAATTAATGAACAAAATATTGCAGAATCAAAGTAACCGGTACATCCCTGGGAGGGACAGTGAATGACATCTCTGTCTAGCCGGGTTCGATCCATGGGGTGAGCATGTGGCGATACCCTGACCATGGGTCGACTTTCGGGTCAATTCATGGTCGTCGATGATTAGTCGGGTGCTTGTATGGATCCTGGATATCTCCCTTACTTTGTGTCGGGACGTGTGCGTGTGTTATCTGTCGATAAAAAAAAAAGTGACTCTAGCTTACTGTCAAATGAAAGAACCGTTGGAGCTTGTATGATACTAGTTGATTTGACTGCCCTAACTATGGCAAGAAATTTCCAAGATGTTGACGAACAATGCATACTTTTATTTATTGGCAATATCTTCGGTTTTGTTCAAGCAAGATTTGAAGTATTTTCCTTGTTGGATAAAGTGTCTTCCGTTGTGAGTTGTCAACCTATCTTAATACCGAGATTGGTTCTTCACAAGAATTTTTTTTCTATAAATTCCATAAATTCTATTCAATAGCTTAAAATATTTTATGCCACATCACCGATACATATCTAGTTATAAATTATACAAGTACAAAATTTTTAAGTTAATTTAATAGTAATAAAACTTTATATTATATTAAGATAATTATAATTATTTATTAGAGAAAAAAAGGAAATTTAGATCTACAAAAAACGAATTATAGCAACAGACGCAGATCGAACTGAAAGAAAGCTTTCAGTCTGCTGCTAAAGATATTCTCAGTTTTCCGGCGACGACCAAATAATCCGGCGATCTCTCAGTCTGCTCCGGCGATTGCAGATTGAGTTCTTGGCAGGATATTGTCCACCAATCGAACATCTTTTGTAGTTACAATCCTTCTTGTAAGATCCAATCGTTATTTTGGAATTTGGAGGGTTTCACTCTCGATTTTAGGGTTTTACAAGGTCGGAGAAGGAATCGTATCTCCGGTCTTTATTAAGAGGTGTGTTATTATGATAACGCGTTCAAAACTCGTAGAGCAACTCAGAGATAGCCAGATCCGATCTCAGCACAAGTGGTCTCCTCTCGTTATCTTCTCACCTAAACCAAATCTCTCCACCTGGTATATTCTTTCTCTAAGATGAACATTTATTCATGAAGTATGTATTAGATTTGTTGGTTATCTTGTTGAGATGTTTATGGTTTAATGGTTTATGATTGAAATTTAGTATGCTCTATATATGGCCGCCTTTTCGGTTTTGGATTTGATTTACTTATTAGGTTATTGTTTTTATTTTCTTCCAAATTTTATAGAAAATAGTCAAAATACATTACATGTTAGTGGTTTTGATGAACTTTGAAGTAAAGAAGACTACCATAAGATTAATTTTTTAGTAACGGAGAAAGAGAATAAGAAAATTGTGAAAAGTAGTGAAGTGAGAGAAGTCAGAGTTGAGAAAAGATCGTGTAAATTGTAATATTTGTCAATCCCAGAACAAGATAACAACTAAGCTGAATCATGTAGTGATTCGTATTGTACCACGACCAAGCTGAAGCATGTAGGTGGTGTATGATGCCATGATCTAAATATACCCCTCATATGACATTGTAAAACCTGATGGAACCTTTCAGTTTGACCACCTCATTGTGGTGGTAGGCTGTTCGCATTCTTAATTCAGTTCTCAATGCTTTGGAGTTTGGACAAGGTCAAAAGCTTCTAGGTAAAATGGTTTCTTTATTGGTTGGAATACTAGTAGGTGAGAGCTTCATTCGAGGGATTTACTCAATTTGTAAACTAATCAAGGACACATAGAAAGGACACACATGTCCTAATGTGTTCACAAAGTACTAACCTAACAAGAAGATAATCATTCTCAGAATTTATGCGGACGAAATTATTCTTTATAGTGATGATAAATCAACTGGACTGGTTAAAAGTAAATCAAATGAAAGGAGCAATATATATCCCACTCGAAAGCATCGTATGGACTGGTTAAAAATGTGTCTTGCGTATGAGTTTGAGGTTAAATGCCTGGGATTACTCAGGTATTTTGACCAGAGAAAGATTTTATAGTTTCACTAAGAAAGTGTCGTTTACCCACTCGATGTAATGGGAATGAATATTGTCATCCTGCAATGAGTCTTATTGATCCAACTTAAAAGCTCAAGGATGCAAAGGTAATACGATGGATGAATCATGGTCTTAAAGGCCAGGGAAATGTAGTACATTTTGAAGCTTTTGTACAAATACTTGAAGCATTATATGATACGGATTTGATCAATGTCTCACAGTCCCAGTAAACACGTGTATTGATCAGGACAGCCAAATGTGGAACAAATGGACCGAGACTAAGTGTGCGATCAAATACCCAAAGCAAATGCTAAACACATGATAATGTAATAATAAGCAGCAAAAATAACGACCATGATGCTTACTTACTTGGTTCCAGATTAGTGGTATGTTGAGGGAGCCTAAGGGAAGGCGTTTTATATTCAATTAAAGGAACACTTATATAAAGCATATTGAAGTGGATTGTCAATTTCTTCTTAGAAAGGTAGTCAATCTTTTTCATAAATGTTGCTTCTTGGAAAATCTTGACAAAGTCATTAATCCTACATGTAAGTATGTAACAAGTTGAACGTGTAGCGTATTTGGTGTATATGCTCCAACTTGAGGAGTGTTGGCGATATAGACACTTATGCCATTTTGGTATGCATATACCTCTAGCATTCTGTAACAAGCTTTCTCTTTGTTGTGGCGATTGCTCAACTTGTATTCTATTTATTGACTTGATTAATGGAACTTGCATGCTTTATTAGCACCGCCTTAATAATACTCGCTGTTATTGGCTTTATTACCTCTAAACATTAATAGTTCTATTTGGGACTCAGGACTCTACCAGTTTTAAGTTTTTGTTGTATTGGTCGCATGGTTGGTACAACTTCTTACTTCAAGAGGTCATGGATTAGAATTTCTGCAGTTGCATTTTTCTTTCTTTTGTGTTTTAGTCATAGTTGTTAAACTTGTACGAGTCACGAGTTGACTCGTACAAGTCGAGTCAAATACACTAGAAACGAGGCGACTCGGTTCATGAATCGTTCTATACCCTGACTCGGTTCCTAACTTGCGATTTTTATGTGAGTCGGTCCAAGTCGAGTCAACTAAAAGCTCGGCCGAGTCAAAGAGATAGGCAAATATCCACTGGTTTTTTATTCACAGACCGGTCCTTCAATCCCCGCCCAAAATCAGACCCCATTTTAAGCATAGGTGATGAAGAAACTAAATGAAGTACAAAATTAGACCCCATTTTGATATAAACCTGAGATTGACTGTTGCTGCTCTCTGTTGATATGTGTCTTTTTGATACTTTTGACACACGACAACAATGAGTTGTGAGTCTATGACTTATAACTTGTGAATTTGTAACATTTTAGTAAGTAGACAACTTATATTTTGTTAATATATGATGATATATGTATTTTTTGTATATAATTTTTTGTGTCATGACTCGTAACATGACTCTTACGAGTCGAGTCACGAGTTAAAATTTAAGATTTTGAGTCACGAGTTGACAACTATGGTTTTAGTGTTCACATTTTTGCCTTCATGCAGTCATACTCTTCAATAAGGCTCTTTACTTGTGAAAATTGGTAGCACGAGCGGGGCAATGATGGAGCTGCTCTCTATCTAGTAGTGATGCATGGAGTATAAAGTGGAATTTGGAGTTCATTTTGGTGGAGTTTCTATTTAATTGCTGCTGTCAGAGGAATTTGGGAGTAAGATATATGGGGACAGAATTAGAGATAGAAAAGTGAGGCAACGTAAGAATCACATATAGGGTCTTAGGCATCACATATTATTAGGTAATGACGGGTAACTTTTTTCCCCTCCTACCGGATGCACAAGAAGCTATCCATCACTCCAAGAATATGCCCGCTTATACTTCATGAGCTTAATCATACAGTGAAGCTAGGAAAATAAATACAATGATCAGATATGCATACACCACATGCTTTTAACTAAATATACACATTATTTCATTTTAATTACGGAATAAGCAATAAAAGTGGACAGAAAATGAAGTATAAAACTTAACCTTACTATATCTTAAGTCCTGCTCTATATTTGAGTCTTTTAAACAATTACAACTTAGTATCTATTGTGGCTCATGATAACTTGTAGCATTTAATCTTAACATCTCAAGTGTTTTACCCATTTTGTCTATCTTTTCGTTCTCTCCCCCCATCCATTCTTTGTTGGTTTTCATCTTGTTCACCTTTTGATGTATTGCTTATAGAAGTATTCTGATTTGTTTTGGTTTGGTATAAACTGTGTTTTAAAAGGCGCGAGGCGCTCCAAGGCGATTAGCTGCCCGAAAGCCTCAATTTTTTGAGGCGCTTTGAGGCGAGGGATTCACGTACGCGAGGCGCTCAATATTTGTAAATATTTTATAACTATACCTCAAAGTCTCAAACACAAAACAACTTAATAATTAACTTAATAAAGCAAAAACATGATTGCATGAATGGAGGAGTTCATGATTTATAGAAATGGTGAGAAGGTCAAGAGACGTGAGAAAGTCAAAATACGTGATCAGCAATTAAAGATTGAAAGCCCCGATCATAAAAATCTAAAGCCCAAAATCTGAGCCCAAACCCAAGTCGATGTACGTGAGGCTGTAAAAGTGACGCCTCAGAGCCTCTCTCACCTTACCGCCTCAGACAGTTGAAGCGCCGCCTCTTGTACACACAAGAGCCTCGGTGGTCGGAGGCGTTCAGGCCATAGCCTCACCTCACCTCGCGCCTCAGAGCGCCTCAGGCGCGCTTTTTAGAACACAGGGTATAAATAAACTAGAGTATAAGCTCTCATATACTGTTGTGTAGTACAAAGGTATAGAGAAACAAGCTACAAGGCAAAAATGTTTTTTTATTTGCTTTGTTGTTCATGGATTGTCGTTTGCCTATAGCCAGTAGGTTCCGATAACGTTTACAAAGGTCACAGTGAGCAAGACAACAGATAGAAGAAGCTTGAGTTGGAATCAATTCTATTGATCATGGTGACACCTGAGAGTTAAATACTGGAACTAGAAAGAGAGCAATGTAAGAACTGAGATGTTGCACAGGGTTAAACTGATTTAAGCCCTGTTTACTAACTTCTTACTGAGTAAGAGGTTCTTACCTTGGTAAGAAGTGAGTTGTTTATCACATCAAACTTATCTCTTATTGCTGACCGGACATCTTATCAAAGACAGAGATATTATCTACAGCGGCCATGGTCCGACATCCCTTCTCCTTATCTACACATTCCTCTTTTTCTTCATCAACAACATTTGAGTTTTACTTTTACAACAATCTTCTTTCAGGTAACAACTTTAGGCTGTAAAATCTACCAGATTCCAGTACATTCCAAACACAAAATAGATTATAGAACTACTCCAGCTGTTCTTGCCCTCCTTTCAGATGCACCCCTCAATTCTCCCTTTTCTCTGCTCATTTCTTCTCTCTGTCTCACCCCTCTAATCATTCTTTCCCTGCTGTGTTCATAGTTGGGGATTGTAACGCTTTTCTTCTTTTTCTGAAAGTACTCCAAATTGTTCCTCCTAATGTTTTCTTTGGGTTGGGACTAGATGGTAGGTTCCTTTTTTCTTTTTTGATCCTCGCCAATCCCTCTCTGTTATACATTTTCTTATATCGAAGTTATTTTTATCACACCCATGGCATATTATATTATCCTACCAAACAAACCTCTTGTTCATGAACATCTGTTAACTATGTATATTAATTTGAGATTTGAACTGAAAAACATGTTCAGGTGGAGTTTGTGGAAGAGCAACAACAAGATAAGAAGTAAAAACCAGGTGAAAGCAAGCAAAATGCAAACAAAAATGCCTCTTGGTTTTAGGATTAGAGGACAGGAAAATGAGTTTGAAAGATAGTTGGGAAATGGATTTTTACTTTTTACTAGGGTTTTACCTGATAAAAGAAATCAAGAAAAATATTGTATTAAAGATTCGGTAAACATGGGCATGAGGGTAGACGCCACCTTCTGAGGCCCCTTACCGCATCGGTCCCACGGTCCTCATGGGGGAGATAAATCAACACATGCATCCCATTGGCAGAGGAGCGGTGGCTAGGTGAATTAGATCTCCTACTCTAGTAAGCACTTAACCTAAAAATTTTGGTAAACAACCCCTTAGTTTTTACCTTTGTAATACTTCAAGCTTTAGTTATAACTGAATTTGTATTTGTTAAGAATTAATTTTTTCTATTACTGAGCTTCAGATGGATGTTAGGTGATTTTTGTATTTTTTTTAGGTATCTCTTGTGAGTTCCCATCGTAACTGTGGTTTTGTCGATTGGTTCATTTTTTATCTCCCTGTCTGAGTTTCTTGATGTTTGTTTGTCAAGTGCATGTAACAAAGCTGTCTGGGTTTATGTTAGGACTCACATCTTACAATGACTTGTATAAAGCTTGTCAAATCGGTTAATACTCTATGGGAAACATGACGACTTTTCCTTTAATCCTTGATGTATCTTATAAGCCACTTTGTCGATGTTTTACAGTGCAGTAACTAGATCTGTCTCTTATTGGTGCCATGAAATAATCACACTTTGATTGAACAATGCAGGGTTGATGTTGCTGTGGCAATCTTATGGGCCACACTGTTCGTTGTACTTGTAATATCGTCGTACATGACTCTCTACTTCAGACATTTCTGGCTTTCCTTTGCCGTCATTTGCCTTAGTATTCTTATTCCTATACGCTTGAGGATTTCTAGGCAGACAATCGCGAGGAAAAAGGATAGAAGGTTGTTATTGCCTTTGTCTATGTGAGCATCCACAATCGGCTATACAAAGGAAACCCAGTTATTTAATCAACAAGATTATTGATTACCCTGGTACGAAGAAGTTTTGTTGGAACTGTTAGAAACTCGACAAAGAGCTGTCAGAATAGATGCTATTGTTTTTATCCATCTTTCACCTGTATGTACAAAACATAATTTCGTTACTTTCACATGTAAATTTGACTAGTTTATCTGAATTCCATGTTAGTGGGTATTATGGCTAGTAGATTTTTAGTAATCTTACTGTTAGAAACTTCTGATCTTTTCACCGAATTGATATGTTCCTGATTCTGCTTTGTGTAAAAGATACTTTGGTGCTTGGGGGATTAAATTGCCTTTTGACAGCAAACCTTTTGCCAGCATTGTTCAATAACAGTATCGAAATTTATCTGCCCATTTCATTATCAAATGCTGCAATCCCATGAGTAAAATATTGATTTTTGCTCAAGGTAGATCTCTATTCACCCTGTATCTGAACAGATAGAGTTCATGGTGGACTGAATTAAGTTTCAGTAGACATTATATTCAAGACAGAAGCCAATATTTTACCCCTTTGTGAATGGTGATTGTCAACTTTGAGAATGCAAGTTATTACCATACAGCAAAAGCAAGCGTATAGTACTCCGAACCAGCTCATTCAGCTGGTGAAAATGAAGTTGCTGCTTTTTGAGTGTTATGATAGTCATTTATACAGTCTAGCATTCTATTCCCACGACATATCTGCATTTTTAAAGCTCAATTGCTTTACGTTGTGTTTTCATATATTTTATACAGTTTTTTAAGTTCCTTCGCTGGCATGGTCCTGAGCTGGACTATTTCTGATCCATTCAGTCATACGAGGATCCATCCGGAGAATTCTTGATTTTAATGGATTATGAATGGCATATGAGCTCTCATCATTGCCACCAATCAATAGATGGGATTTGCCATACAACAGCACATGCCTCAAAAGGTACGCCAGACGGCTCTTGTTTCTTTTTAACAAGTTACAGATTGATGAAGAATGCTGAAATTATAACTGCTTGGCTGTTTGCTTTTAGTTCTATATTAAGAATACTTTCCTTAGTTATAACACTGCATTTATCATGTTCTTGTGGTGTTAAAGAGTATCGCTAATACTGGCTGAAACTAGTTATTCCACATCAAGCAAATAACTTACGTGTTGACTCGAAACAATATGAAACTATTTCTCTTTTCAGCAAGATTTTGTGATGATTTGTATGAGTTTTGTAATGTAGTATTTTGGGTGTCTCCTGCTTGGAAGTCTGCTTTTGTATGACATCCTGGAAGTATGTATCCTCACACAGAACAGAATACCGATTTTAGGAGTTCATTAGGGTCCACAAATTAAATTTATGCATAATTTATATCTTCCACTATGAAAGTTGATTTGAGAACAAAGCATATATAGATCCACTGTGGTGGTACTTGCATGTGATACATGTGTATTTATCAGTTAAAATGCTTGACTTTAGTTAGTGGTTAATCATATGAGATAAAATAAAGTAGACATCCCTATAGCAGAAAGATCCCAACAAAAAGGAGGGTAATGACAAAGAAAAACAAAAAAAACATCACAAAGTTTTGAGATACTTAGTGTGCACTTGTTAAAAGGTTGATCAAAGCAAGTATGGCCCTCCATTTCGATAGGTAGTCGAGTTGTATGGCACACATTATGGTACAAACTCTAAAATATTGTGACTTTTTTCGAGATCTACAGGATGAAATCATGAACATAATTAAGGTTTTAACATCAATAAGTATGTCCAATCAAAAGCAAACAGACATGTACAGTAACCGTTAATTTTGCAAAGAAGACAGGATAAAAGTTTCATTGAAGAAAGCTTGTGTCTAAATCTAACCTATAAGCTTTATGCCACAAAAAAAGGTGCAATTGGTACAATACTTGAACAAGATTAAAGTTTTTTTTTTTTTTTAATTTAAATTTATTACAGGTTGCTTGTGCATGTAATTCCCCAAAATCAGTTTGCCACACTGCTCCTTGCACCATGGTACGTACCCACTTTCCTTAAATCATCTTTTTTTGGAGGGTGTCCCAGACTAATCCCGAAAAAGTGTGACTGCCAAGATATTATTAGTCCTGATAAATTTAGTGGCCGCAATTGTTGCATACGCCCGGAATGCAGACGAGATATTCCACCACACTCATTGTGGTTTTCCGTAATTATCTTTATTCATCTNCCCTCCCCAATAAAAAAAAAACCAAACTTCTTCCATATGTTTAGCTATAAGGTTTTATGTGGGATAAAGTGATGATTGATTAGATGTTCCCTTTAGTGGCATCACCTTAAGCATTGCATAGCATAGGTATCTTATTATATAAAATGATTATGGAGAATAAATTTGTTCATCTAAAGCTATGTTTGCCATCTTGTAGTTGTAGGCTGAGTAGGGAGGATTTACTTTGTTTTGCTGAGACATTCTCTTACTTAAATATATCACATGGTTAGCACTTGGTATTTTTAATTACAACCCCATACTTTCAAAGTTCACCAATTGGTACAAAAATTCTCTCACCCTCTAATATGAACAGTGTCTAGCCAAGATGTAGGGGTTCTTCGGTAATGGATTAATCGGTTAGTATGCTATATATACTTGTTTGGAAGTGGCTTAATCTTTCACATAGAGGCTTATTCGCTTAGATCATGAGGGTCTGTTTAATACATTATTTGATAATAGATAAGGACTTAGATTAGGAAACATTTCGAAGTTAGGGTTAAAATAGTAATTACAACATTCAAACCGTTTATTCAACACATAAAACAAACAACAATAAAATCGCTAAATCCATCCAGGGTTTAATGGAAGAACAACCAGACAACCCGAATTGGTTTGATTGTGTATGATTTGTTTGTAATGGAAAGATATGGATATAGATTACATTAAGAGAATGCTATTTGCACTCCCAAGAAGTGATGCTTGCATATTATTTGGCCCACATATATGTGAAAGCAATGGAGTGCAAACATTATGCTTTGGATACTTCCAGTAAAAAAAAACCTTTCTCTAAATTATTCTTTACAGCATCCTTAAAGTTAGGGAAATTATATTTTTTGATTCTAATAGTTATCATATTTTTGATCCTCAAGAATTTTTGTAGTTTCATCAAACCAGAGTCTAATGTTTGATTTTTCCAAGTGCTATTATTTCTTATGAAGGTATTTTTGCTTGTATATATGACAGTAGACTGAATATTATTACTTAATTAACTAAAAGCCAAAATAACACAATTATCAAGAAAAAACATCTAGAATAAATTTAGGACAATAAAATTCTAATAGTGGAAGTAAAGTTATAGGATTATTGGTGGCGATCAATTTCTTCAATTATTATTTATTACAAAGTGATTATATAATTTCTTCCAGTGTTGTGGTGGATTGGTTGTCGTTCGGGGATTCATAGCATCCTAACCGAGTTCGAGCATTCCCGTGCGCATGCTTGGGGACATTTAAGTGGAACCATGTTTAGCCTCCAAAATTACCAGGAATTAGTCGGGCTTTGGTCCGGACACCCTTAAAAAAGTGATTATATAAGTTGATTTAGTATAGTTGCTGCTGGAAACACTATTTCAATCATTTATCTCTGTAGCATGAAAGGCCATGGGTGGTTCTTTATGGTGCCAAAAGGTGTTTGTTTCTAAGGGAAGTTGTCAGAATGAGTGTAATGATTTGTTAGCACATGTGCACTAATGGATGGCCTCATGTCTATTCTTTAAGTTTACTTGGTCAACCATTGTTCAACTCAGCCCCTCTTGTACTATGCTTTTTGACTTTCTTTTTCTATAGGAATCAAACAAACTCAGTATAACATATTTAAAAACAAACTCAGACATTATTTCTTTTTAATGGAGTTCTTGTTGGAGAGGGTGTGAGATATGCAGATAATTTAGAATATGACTGAATAAAAACTTGTTGTCTTATGTTTGATGCGACATTAGATTAAGATAAGATAGGACTGAGCGTGGCAAAAATGCATTTTAGGTGGTATTACAAAAATCGAGAAAATGAAACAAGATAAGTAAATAGCTAAACTACTTATGTCAAATTAAAACACTTAAAATCTTGTACAGTTCTTTCACTCGCTTACCTTACTCCTGCCTGTTCATTGCATGCTTGTCTCGTCTCTGTATCAAACACAAGCACCGCTGAATCAACCTGACCGATAGTAACTACTTCACTACTTCAATCAATATGTTACCCGAATAGTCTTGAGCACCACTTTGTGGTCTTTCTTTTTGTAGCACGTGTGTCTCTTGGCCAGCTTGCATGCCCTATAGACGAGACAAGCATGCAATGAACAGTCAGGAAAATCCCCACTGACCGACCCTGAGGAGACTCGAGCTCGTGATCTCCGGAAAGAAAAGAAGCCACAAGACGTAACCTTTATTTGTCTGAAGATCAACTCTTCATGATCTTATCCCATCCTTTTCTTAATCGAAAATGTCGTTCAAGGGTCACGACCAACCATAGATACTTTCTCAATAAGTGGAACCCATTAGCTATCTCTTGCCAGGCTGGCTGACGAACAGATACGTTAATTAGACATCATTAACCTTAGAGAACTTTTATCAAAACCTAATTGTTTGCAAGAAATGGAGTATGTTAAGGGGACAATTGAACAAAATGATTCCCAGATTGTGGATTTAGGCCAAACTTGATGCAAGTATGTTTTAAGCTGGTCCCCCCTAGTGTCTAATCTGGGGTTTAACTTTTGTTTTTAGAAGGAAATCATTTGGTTTATTTGTCATACAATGAATAGCCCATCTATATTATCCCTTTTGTTTAAAGTTGTGATTGGACACATAACCACAATTACTAAGCTTCAACTTCATACCCTAAACCCCGATAATTTCGGCCAATCACTTTTGCATTAACTATAATCAATGCTGTTTAATTAATTAAATATTACTCTTAATCATTCTCAAGATTAGGGCTGCCCAAATTAACACAAGTATTATATGTTTATTCATGTCCTTTATCTCTATTTATTAATAAATTGATGGGTGTAAAATACTGAGGATATGCTTACTAAACACTTACTGGGTAAATGCTTACTAATGTCATTTATCTTATTGATTGAGCTTGACAATGATTGAGAGGCTTACCCGGTAAGAGGCAAGACAATGATTGAGAGTCTTACTCGGTACGTGCTTATTGGGTTAAGATGCTTAATTACCAACAATCCATTTTCATGGCGCTTACTTGGTAAGAATTTGGTAAAGGGCCCCTAAGTGGGTTCTGTTTGGTTATGGGTGATTAGGTTCGTTATAGAGAAATGATACTTGGTTGGTAAATGGTTTAATTCAAAATGTCTTTACTAGTTAATTAATTAAGAGCATCTCCAATGGTTATGCTATAATTTTTCGTTGATATTCAATGCCGACATTTATATTTTTTTATAATATTCTATAATTCAATACACTTGCATAAATGAAAAACTTTATAAAAGATTATAAATCTTCGACCTCATTGATGGAAACAATGAAATGATACATCATCTTTTCTCAATATTACAATTTAGAGATTTTTAGCTCTGTCTTTTCCCCCTATTTTAGCATAATCATTAAGGCGAAAAAATGTTTCTAAGTCTCTAAAATCTTTATTTTAGCATAACTATTGGTGATATCGTCTAAAGTCATTATTGCTTAATGTTCTTGTAACTTATAATTACTCTGTTGTGTGTTCATACACACTTTTTTTTTCTCTCCTTTTTGTGCATGTCTCATGAGCCCTGAAAGTAGGGGATCTTCATGAAAACGTCTCTACTTGTAGTTATCATCTATAGATCTTATCCTCTCTTGTCTTACTTTCGAATGAGATTTTTACAGGTACATTAGGGCTTAGGGTTTGAAATGTCTTTTATTAGAGACAAAACAAAAAACTTACGACTGGAAAGGATGTTATCAATGTGCTATAGTAATTAGTAAATGTCAAAAGGAAGGGTAGGTTTTATTTCATCTTCAAACAAAAAACCCGAAAATCAGTTTAAATGCATGGGGGAAAAAAGAAAATGATGATTTCACGAAAAGAAATTTACGAACGGGTGATTTTCTAAACTTGGTTTGGACTTGAATCAAACGAATTGGTGCTATGTGGATAAACAAAAATGCAAATGAATTTTGAGAAAATTTAATTTCTATGATTTTATAATTCAATGATTTCTAAGAAGGCTCTATCTGATTGAAGGCATAACGTTATTATTTAATGGATCATATCAGTTTTACTTTATCGATCTACTGTTCTATGGTCACAAATAAGTCGTGAAAAACTCTCCCTAGGTCGGATGTCACATTAGGTATACAATATCCTTTTGGCGTTTGTATTACAATTGAATTCTTGCAATTTGTTGGTGATTGATACAAGACTTTTTCTATATTCAGAAAAAAATAGGATCAAGTAGATTTGACGATGATATTATATTCGGATAAAAAGTAAATTTGATTCTTTTGTAACATGTATTTATGGAGGTTTGTTCCAAAACGGATAAAGTTAGAGTTCAATAGTTTTCCAGTACAATTTAAATACAATGATAGATATATGTAGGTTATAAATAAATAAATGACAAAACGCACGAACATAGAACGTACGGGTTTATATATTACAAAAACCGTCTATCAAAAAAATCTCATTTAGGGATTGCTTATTAAAATTGTTTATTTGTTTATTGCGGGTTGAAACAAGTAAGCAATTTTGATTGTTTGGATAAAATGCTTATCATGACACCAACCAGCGAATAAGAAGTTTTTAAAGAAGTTAAAAAGTTTTAACTTTTCTAACAAGCAATAAGCAAATAAGCAAAAGTTATTTTAAATAAGCAAACCCAAACACCCCCTTAATCTACAACTAAAAAAAGTATCTATTAATAACAGTTTAAAAAACATGTCAATTTTCACTCAAAGGGTTATGTTCCCTGAAAATGTATCAAAGTTGTCACATTTTGTTATTGTGTGTATTCAATCTGAAAACTACCATTTAACATATTGAAATTTCAAAACTCACCGTTTAGTGTATCATAAATTTTGATAGTAGGTTACCAGCTAGTCACCTTCGTCGGCGTCATCTCCGGCGACCAGACCTTCACCGACATCTTTTCGGCGTCTTTTCCAGCGACCAGACCTCCATCTTCGGTGACCAAACCGCACACATTCACCGGAAAAATGATCAGCAGTGGGTGGGGGTTTTCATCGGAGTAGTGAGAGAGCAACAGAAAGGTACGAATGTGGTGTGGAAAGGGGAGAAGTTCGAAGGAGATGAAAGAAGATGGGTTTTCGATGGAAAAAAGGGTTCTCGCCGGAAAAAATGGTCGGAGTTCGCCAAAGAAGATCACCGGAGTTCGCTGGAAAAGATGGTCGGAGTTCGCCGGAGAAGATGTCCGGCTACCTGCCAAACAAGTTTCATGATACACTAAATGGTAGAATTTGAAATTTCAGTACATTAAGGGGTAGTTTTCAGAGTTGGATACACACAATAGCAAAAAACAACAACTTGAATACATTTTGGGAAATCCAAACCAAATTATATCTTATTTTCTTGTATCTTGTCAATAAAAATATTTATAAGTTACCGTAATTCGTTTTTACTGTGTTTCTAAATTCTAACAATAAGATCAAAATATAAAGAATAAAATTTAATCAATCTTGGTATTTCTTTATATCTTCGGAGTTTGTCATTTGTTGTCATCTCATTATTAAAATGACAATACTCAAATAAATTTATATGATCATGCGTTAATTACGATACTTGATCACTTAAATCATAAATAATAACAAATTAAGATTCAACTAACATACTTTGTTCTCTACTCAAGATAATGCGATATTAATTCACAAATATCATGGATTATTGGAGAGATGGTTGAAAATTACAATTGATACAATTATAATTTTCTTTCTAATGCTCTCGATATTGCCCTTTTGGGCTCATTGGACATTTGGAGTGGTTTGGGCGGTTTCGCAGCGGGCTGGGGTACGGGGGTGGACGGGCTCAACGGGTTTATGGGTTGTGGTACTTGATAGAGTAGGCTTATTGTGGGTAAAACTGATGTGGCAAAGGGGGTTTTTAGGCTGAGTGAGTTGCGCTGCCAAACCAAAAGAAGCTAGATTACAATCGGCTATATTTGGTTCTCTTCTTAATTAAATTCTTTTTTTCAAACCAACTTTGATTTTAGATTTTCTTTCATTCTTGATCTTTTCAAAATTTTGTTCTTGGTTTGGTTAGGTTTGTTTCAAGCCATAACAAATCCCATTTTTCCCAAGCCAAGGACAAGGGGGATTCACATTGTAAAGTAGGAGGGAAGGGCTATCATTAGAAAAAAGGGAGATTTTTTAGGTTAAGAACAACTCTTTTTGTAATTTATGCCATAGTTTTCCATTGAGTTTTGTATGGGACCTCGTCAACAAGAAAAGATACCTCAAAATCAATCAAAAAGTTCCTTGAAATCGACAAAAAAAACCTTAGAAATCCCTTGAAATTAACCAAAAATACTTTAAAAATATCTCGAAACAGTATTGGAATTAAGCTAAAAAAATATCGAACGACTTTGCAACAGACATTTAATCTATCTTAAAGAGGTCTCCAACAGAAAAAAAAAAAAAAAAAATTTCTTAGATCCACACTACCACCACTACCTAAGACTAAACACAATTAAGCTATATATCATTCAAATTAGAAAATGCCCATGTTTGTATGTATTCAGTGGACCAAATTGGTTTTAAACCAGAGCCAAACAAATTCATATGTCTAGTTCTTTATTTTACCATGATGGACCTTTGTTCACAATAGTCATATTTTCTTTTTAGTTTTATATTGTATTTTTACAAATATATAATGCAATTGAAAATATTTCTTCCTATTTCATAAAACAAGATTTTCTTTTTTGACAATTTCTTTAAATAAATCAATCTCTTACAAAGTTGAAAAACCACAAATTATGAGATTGAGAAAGATAAAGAGGGGACCAAACAAGAGGATTGGCAAAAGCTCAACAACATCCCCATTTTAATGCAAAATGTCTCAAATATGAATGCAAATTTGCTTTATTCAAATGTAGGTGGTTGTATTCATAATTAGAACCTTGACTCCTCATCCACAAGGGTTAAAAAGGGATATTTTATTCATTTAGTTTCATAATCGTGATTAAAAATGTGTAAAAATTTATCTGGATTAAATCACTTATGATATATTAATCACAAATTTGAAAATTATTTCTAACAGCTACCAATCCGAGAATGTCATGAGTTTTACACGACACGATTCAAGTATGAAAAACGTATATAATTACAAAGAACGTAGAGGAAGCAAGAGGAAACCAATTTTACATTGTCATCATTCTTTCAGTGTACGTACCACTCATCCAATACAAAAGACCCTGAATCGTTCATTTGCCAAGCTTGCTGGAAAAGAATTCTAGTTGTAAAAACGTATCTGTAACTAAACAAAAATCATAAATCTTCAAATGTGCATTGATAAAAACAGTAATTCTTAATGTTACATTGAACTATATAATGTAGTGGATATTCAATGAAGGACGTTTGCTAGATGCTTAAGACACTTGTTTTGAAGAGTTTTGAAAGGGGCCCGTTTCCCAATGCCATTCCAGTTCTACCGTTATCAAGGATCAAATTTTACAAGGCACGGATTCGCTAATCAAGGGCTCTTTTGGAATTCAACCATGTACATCTTTTGGCTACCTTATATACAAGGACTACTAGAAAACACTACTTTTTAAAGCTGGTTCGTGTAAAAAGATTTTTTTTTTGTACATCAACACCCTAAAGAGTAATAAATAGTTACTTTTGTAGTATCTTTGTATTTTGACATTATATCTATTTATCTATACACACACACACACACACACTAATATACACACAAAGAAAACCGAAAGTTCATCATGAGTAATACAATGCTCAGAATGAATAATATATAATTCAACAATGAATCATGAATTTATGTATATTCATCATGAATGCTTTATTATTCATCTTAAATGGTGTATTATTTATCATAAATAAGGCATTGATGTTCACATTCGTTATTCATACTGAATGTGGACATGCAAGGACACATGTCGCTCTCCTTTGTCCCTTGGTCAACAGGTGAAAACCTAGTTCATAACTGTATAGGGTAGGGTTCACGTTAGGCCAACCTATTTCCGTGAGACCACACTTTTACACTTGAAACTTCACAAAAAAATATTGTGGAAGTAATAAAAAAAATCCAAGGTTACCTTCATTGTGTTTTATTGTGAAGTTTTAAGTGTAAAAACGTGGTTTCACGAATCTCCTGAAAACAGTTTGCTATCACATGATCCTAAGTCTCTCTCTCACTATATATACATATATATATATAGAGAGAGAGAGAGAGAGAGAGAATTCATTATGTTTTATTGTGAAGTTTTAAGTGTAAAAATATGGTTTCACGAATCTTTTGAAAACAGTTTGCTCTCACATAATTGGGAAGCCGGTGGTTTGATTTAATAATAATTTAATTTGTGAGGAAGGGACAACAAAGAAATTAGAGTTGGCAATATTTGAAGTTGATTAATATTGCTTTTAAAACCCAAAAACAATGACCTCTTTAAACTAAAATATTTTAGAAAATGGAACTAAACAAAATTACAAATTATTTAAAAGAACAAGCATTTTTTTTCTTTTATTTTAGCACCCGACCGCCCAACTCTAAATTGTTTTTCACGTGATCATAATCATATAGATAATCAAATAAGAACACTAATCAAATATAAAATATAAAGTATTAATTTTTATCTATTATTTTTCTTAATCATGACTTAAAAATAACACTATTAAAATTTCATTAAAAAAGCATGGTTCAATTATGTTGATAAATTAATACTTTTAATATTACAAATTAATAGCAAAATTGCCAATTTAATTCCCAAATTCAAGTATGGTAATTTCATTCCCAAAAAAAGCAATAAGGTAACTTCATTTTTATATTCAAAATTGGTAATTTCATTCCCAAATTTAAATGACAGAGATGAACTAATATGAATAGGGATGAATGAGGATGAATGGATATGAATCGAGATGAAAATATAGATGAACAAGGATGAACCGAGATGAAGGAGATGAATATGGTAACGATGAACCTAGACGGTGAACATTAGTCTCATTTATACGATGAACGAGACTTGCAAACATGGTGATGAACCCATATGATCGATGAACAACTTCAACCTTCACGCACATAGACGATGCATGTTATTGCCAAAAATTGGATTTAATAAAATCAACTTAAGGTTTGTGCGAACCTTTATCAACAAAAGACCATATCCTTCGATAAATAGACGACAAAAGAATAAAAATATTGACATAAGAATTTGGTGACGCGAAAAACCTCCTTTCGGGAGTAAAAACCACAGACAATGGTTGAGATCGTCGATGCAATAGTGAAAAGTGACGTCAAACATGGACGTCGTTCTTATGGAACAACGATTGTGAGTACAAAGGTTACAATCTAAGTAAAAACAAAGAAATCTCAAATAAACTGCTGATGTCACTGGTTGTGAGTTGAAAGATGTAACGTTGTCGTAAGTTAACACCGTAATGAGTTCTTGAAAGTTCAAAGAAAATTTTCAGTGAATTGCCTTTTGTTTTCGTGAATTGGCTTGTATGTCAGTGAAACTCTTCATCTCATTTTATAGGTGGCTGTTGTTATTGATTTGCCTTTAAAATCCTTTAATTGTCTTGTCGGTTATAACGGTCGTAGCGTCTCAAAGCATACTAATTGTTCTTCATTGTGTCCTGTCAGTTACGTTTTATCTTTAAATGTAGAAGATCCTGTGCTTAAATATCACAATAATGGTTAGTCGTTAGTTTTATAAACTGATGACATAACATAACTTACGAAGATCGTTGAATAATGTTGTTGAGAAGTCTGGTAAACTTGGTCGTTGGTCAAAACTTACCCTTCGACCGTCTGTAGTCGTTAGTCATGTGGCGAGGCCTATTTGTCAGTCGTATGTTGAGACATATCTTACAGTTATTGTCAAAAGTGACGACAAAGGTTCCAGACATGAATGGTATCAGGATCTTATCTTAATACAAGATTTTGTCGTAAGTTTTTCTTCTATTTGTTCTGTCGTCGATCGTGACTTACGATTTCTTTACCCAAACAATGCATACATACGATGGACATGGTGATGGACCCAGACAATAAACATGATTTAATGATGAAGAACCCAGACAATAAACGGAACCAACTCTAGAAAATGACGATCAAAACCAGCAACCAACTCTAGAGAACTCGAGAATTCATTTGGTAGACAACCGATCAAAACCAACAACGAACTATGAAATCAACGATATAATATTAATCTTCCCATATAAACTAGGTGAAATTGTTAAACCAAAAAGATATAATTTCCAAAAGGAGTAAATTACATATTTAGTCCCTGTGGTTTACACTTAATTGCACTATTGGTCCCTATTTTAAAATAATTATGGATTTGGTCCCTATGGTTTACATTATATTACATTATTAGTCCCTGTGGTTTACACTATATTACACTGTTGGTCCCTGTGGTTTAGACTATATTGCACTATTGGTCCCTATGCTTAACACATTGATTTCACATGGAGTTAGGGTTAGGGGACCAATAGTGCAATCTAATGTAAACCATAGGGACCAAATCCATAATTATTTTAAAATAGGGACCAATAGTGCAATTAAGTGTAAACCACAGGGACCAAATATATAATTTACTCTTTCCAAAAGAAACATACACATATTATGAAAACTAATGTTCTCAGATTGATACTTACCAAAAGTATATTAATACTATTTGTTTTATTTTATGTTCATACTATTTATTTAATAATTAATGTTGCCAATTTGACCTAAGTGTTTGGTTTACAAAATTAGAATAAAATATGTTAAAAGAACTGAAATGTGTGTTTGGTTTAATTAATGTAGTTTTAAAATTGAAATGAAATTTTGATAAATAATCAGTATATTTTCTTTGATAGTTTTAATTTTTTAACACAAAATGCTTTGACAAAATAGTCATTAAAACTTTATTTTTTTTAACTAAAATAGAATAATTATTAAATACTTTAATAGAATTTAATAAAATAAATATTATATGATTTATTGAAATAATTAATAAATAATTAAATATATTTTAGTTAAATATTTTAATATAATTTTATAAAATAGTTATTGAATAGTGTTATAAAATAATTAACTAAATAATTTAATATGATTTAGTTAAATACTTTGATATACTTTAATAAAGTTGTTATTAANCTTTAATATAATTTAATAAATTAATTATTAAATAAATAGTATTGGTTAATTTAATAAAAATAATTATTAAGCAATTTAATAAAGTAACCTTTTGTTATTAGGTATATTGGACTAGTGGTAAATGTGACATCATGAAAAGTTGAATTTAATTTCATCAAAATATCTAGTAATTGCTAAAGAATGTCAAATTTCTTTATTTATGGAATTTGAAAAAATTCAGAGATTTATTCTGTAAAAAAAAAAGAATCAAAAGAGGTATGAAATCTGCTAATGAAATTGAATATTCCAATTCCATCAGATTTTTTTAATATCTACAAATAAAATGCTACCTAAGTCCAAAGTTCAAATCACTTTTCCCTCGATTTAAGACAAAAGGTTTGGTGATTAATGTTTTACTAATTCAATTTAAAAAATGCAATAACATTTCGTCATCTTATGTGTACACTTATATATACTATTATATAAAGAGAGTCTTACGGTTATTTTATTTTAACATTTCAAGATTCAAAATTATATTATGTACCCTTATTATTAATTAATTATATCATTATAATTGTCTCGACAATACTTTCAAAATAAATCTAATATTAAATATTTTTGGTTTGATCATATTAT
>LUCG01206591.1:0-12533 GCA_001633085.1 Carthamus tinctorius | reverse complement strand
TCACAATTTCTACAATCGAAAGGATCAACTTTGCCAACAACATTACCTCAACTTGTCAGCACCCGTCATCTCTCCTAGTCGTCCTTCTTGCCGTCATAGCATTTTCTCCTAGTCCATGTCTAATTCCCATCTGAATGTCATCAATTAGAAGATCAACAAACCACTTCCATGTTTCTTTATTTTCGACTGCAACAACAACCCAGGCAAGAGGGTATATCTGGTTGTTTGCATCCCCACCAACAGCTGCAAGCAATTGGCCTCTGCATACACCCTTCAAAAAGCACCCATCTAATCCTATTACCATCCTACAACCTTCAATCCACCCATCTTTGACATCCTTAAAACAAACATAAAACTTTGAGAAATAGGTCTTCCCGTCAGGCATCACATCCACATCTATCTTTATTGTTGATCTAGGATTTGACCTCCTAAGTTCCTCTCCATAACTCCATACTTTAGCACAGTGTTCCACTAAACTACCCTCTATCTCATCTAAAGCATATTTCTTTGCATTTCTGCATTGACCAACACTAACAATCAAGTTAAATCTCTTACTGACCAGACCTTTCAATTTTCTTAAACACAACCTTGGGTTTAGCAAAATTTCATTTCTTAAATGCTTGCCAATCCATTTATAAGTTACAATTGAACCAAACTTGAAGACTCTTGTACAATTATGGTTTCCAATCAAGGTCTTTATCTGGAAAGACCTTTCACCATTCTAGGTTGCCCACAATCTAAAAGGACAACCATTTTCCTTATCTTTATACCATTTCACTAACAATCTACTTTTATCATTTTTTTCATACCATAGATCATACCCTCCTGCTACTGCATAATTAGTTAAACACTGCTTCAACTCCAAAGGATTGGAGAATCTCATACCCAAAATGTAACGCCCCATTTCCCGAATATAAATTAACGGATTTTTGTTAAGGATAAGTTAGATTTTGTGATTTATTTGTGTTGATTTCAGGAGTTAGGGGCTGATATGTTAAATCTAAAAGTTAAGGGCTGGTTAGTAGCATGTATATAAGAAGGAGAAAGTCCCAAACTTATCTCTTTTTGGAATAATCGATTTCAGAGAAAGTCAGAGAGAGAGGGAGGTGATTTTTGGAGAAATTGGGAGCAAGGGAGGTTAATTGAAGATTGTTGTTGAACAATCGAAGTGGTGATCACGTCAATTGCGCAAGGTATGTTGTTAATCTTGTATTCATTATGAATTGGGTTAATTTGGGAGTTAGGGTTAAGTTTTGAGTTAAAAATCGCATGAACACCGAATTGGGTATTATCGGGTAGTAATTTCATGTTACTAATTGCTAGATAATGTATGGGATGGACGTATAAACTTGGTTTTAGTTGGAATATGTCGAATTTGGAGATTGGGGATGAAAACCCCGGTTTTGGTCGAAACCCACGTAGGGGAAACGATCTGCGGGCATCCGTGGGTAATCGGCGGGTAGCAACCCGCGGACAACCCGTCGTTTGCACTGTTCTGTTTTTACACTTTTTGCAAACGCGTTCGTTTGGGGTTTTCTTATTAATACTCCCCTAAGGGATGATAAATCAGGATGTTTGGTAGAAATTGGACTAGAGTAGCTATGTCATTTTGGAGAAAGGGTCGGGTTAGAGTTAGAAACCCATTTTTGGGTCGGATTATAATGTGCATGTGTGTATGTGTTTATAGGTGGTACGAGGTGAATATTTTGCTTTGTGAAGTGCTTGATTATTGACATCTTGTCAGGTGAGTACTCTACCTATACTACCTATGGTTATGTGTATGTGATTATGATGCATGTGTGATTATGTGGATGTATTGGCATGTAAAGGGTTATGATAGTACCTATGGTGGTAGTGATACCCCTAGGGAAGATATTACGGATTAAGAGGCCTGGTACCAGTGTCATTTTCTTCCTTGATGGTAATGAGCCATAAGGAAGGGGTTATGTTGCATGTATGTAGTTACTATGTTGTTATGGTTATGTATGCATGATGGTATGTGGTTTAAGTGTGTGCTCACTAAGCGTAAGCTTATCCGTTGTTATTTAATTTAATTAATAGCAGGTACCTCTTCTGGTAATAAAGGAAAGGGACTCGCTTGATGGTTCCAGAATGGTCTTGTAGCTCGGTAATGCTTGTTGGTGGAGATAAGGTTTAAACGGTTATTTGGGACAAATGTTGATTGATACTTAAGTTGGATTTTATTTATGGATGTTTGCAAACCTTGTTATGTTTTGAAAATCTGAATGATTTTACATTGTTTGGAATTTATAAATGGTTTTGGTATTAAAATGAATGTTCTACTATTTCTAGTGATTTAAGAAATTGCCAAGGTTTGGTTGTAAAATAATGTTGTCATTAAGCTTCCGCATCTTTTGGGTTACTTTCCGTTAAATAAGGGTTTTTTAGAAAATGAGACATTACACAAAACTGGTATCATTTTGTTCCATTCGAGGTTCTCATTATGCACAGGATACACAGGGAGACTATCTGATACTATAACCGATATGGGAATACCTGATAGCTTGTATAGAAAAGCATCACCAACTGTGTTGTCAAAGGTAGGAACTTCTTCATCATCTTCATGCTCATATGATTCAGCATCAGAACACTCAGAATCTTTGTCATCATCCAGCTCTTACCCTTCATCTTCATTACCTTCTACATATACAACTTCCTCACCAGCCCAGTCAATAATCGATTTGTTTTCAAGGTCGACATATATAGTCATGCTCATATCATTCTCATCACTGTAACCATCAACAAGAAATTCAATGTAATCACAATCATTATCAAGTCTCCCAATACCATTTGCCAATCTTTCTTTTGGAATGCAATAATAGATATCATTGCAGCTCCCTTTAATCAACTTTTGAAGCCATATCTTGAACTCCCTATGTTCCATTGAACCAAAATCGACATCATTGATACAAACCCTAACCGAGTCCAATGATCTCTGATTGATCTTCAATTCGAAAAAACCCTAATAGTTGAAATCCAGAGATTGAAGCAATTGGGGAGGGTTATCTGAGGGTCGACGTTTGGGTTTGAGTTAATATCCACATAACAAATTCACATAAGCATGCTTTATTGATTTTAATTGCCACGTAATACATCTAATTGGGAAAATGGGCTATTCCCGATTACAATGATATTATGTGTACAAAAAAAACAGAGTTCAATGATATATTAAATACAAAAAATAGATCTAAACGTGAACAAAATGAATAGTTTCTTACCCACATGTCTCATCAACCCTTTCTTAAATGAACCGGACCAAAAAACGGGCCTGGCCCTTTTTTTCTTGGGCGTCTCTGTGTCATCATCCCTCTCTCTCTATAATCCTGAAAGTCAAAAAAAGCTTGAATCTTGTGTGTGTGTGTGTGTGTAAAGTGTGTGTGAGAGAGAGAATCAGTGATGAGCGGAGCAGCGTCGTATCTGGCTCGGAGGGCAGCACAGAAGGAGAGAGTCAGAATCCTTTACCGCCGTGCCCTTAAAGACACCCTCACTTGGGCCGTTCACCGCCATCTCTTCTACCCAGATGTATTTCCATTTCAATCTTCTCTTCTAGGGTTTCTTTTTTTATTTTATTATCATTCATCTGGTCTCTTATAAATTAACTGTATTTGATTGATTTGCTTTCCAGGCCGATGCACTTCGTGAGAGATTCGATGCTAACAAGAATGTGGTTCGTTTCTCCTCCTCACTTTTTTTTTATATACATACATTATTAGCAAAGATTTCCCAATTTCTGTTTGTGTTAGATTAATCGATATTTGAAATGATGTTCATTGGTTTTTGTTCTGGTAAAACCCTAAAATAATGCTTAAAAAAAGCTAAATGTCTGTCTAGGTTTCTTTTGCATTTCCATGATTTGTATAAAAAACAATTCATTATTGTTAAAGACATTGCTTAATGGGAATTTTGTCAGCTTTGTCTACACACAAGGAAGCTGTAATTAGTGCAAACTATGAATCTCATGGAGACTTAGATCCTGGCCCATGAATGCTGGCGGCATGCTTAACACATGCAAATTGGACGGGAATGGGTGTTTGTTTGTGTGTGTGTGGGGGGGGGGGGTTGGATTGTTAGTCTAGATGATTTTGAAGATATACCGACGGGAGCATAAAAATAAATTTTGAGTTGCAACTGTGTTTAATCACTCGTGGAACTAGTGTTACTATCAGTTGGTTACAAAGTGTAAATTTAGTGATGCACACTGGTTTTGGTGTCAATTTATACTTTTCCACATGCAAATCAGTGTGGATTTTGTTGGAATTATGGCCAATATTTTTTTTTATTTACAGCTCTAAAATACTCTTTAGAAAGTTTTGGTAGTTTCAAAATGCATACCAAATTTGAAGGTAGAAGTACTTGTTGACTTCCTAACCGTCAATTGGAATTTTGATTTTAAATACGTGAAATAGCATGCTTCATGTTCAACATCTTGTTGATTAACTAAATGCTTGTTGTGAGTTGAAATGTTGATCTTGTGGCTACAAATGCTCAAATTGGAAATATGGTCATTGCACGTAGAGTTCTGTGTTCAAAGGCCCCCTGTTTTTGCAATTCAGAATTTTGTATTTGTTTAGTTGGAAGTATGTTATGAACTGAAAATCACTTTAGAAGTTTTCTGTTAGACTACTTACTAGGTTTGGGTGACTTTTATGTGTGTGAGGAACTGAGGGTGCTTTTTATATCCCACATAGGCTAAGGGACGAGGTATCTCATGGAACATTCTTTGTATAGGACAGTCTAATAAGGAAAACAGTTGTCACTTCTTTGTGAGATAGATGGAGAAACAGAAAGTGGTGCTGTGGTGGATTTGGTGTTGCACATGAACTTCTGGACGTGGTATTCTGCTTTTTGGTATCAGGTGCAAGTCTGCAAGATGCAATTTCATTAACATGTGCCTTTTAGAGAAAATAGGATAAAAAAGCAACCTATGGAAATTGTGATGCTTCTGTTTCTGTAAGATTTGCTGCAGAGGAACAGTTTTGAGCAGTTGGAAAGAAACACAGAAGATTTGCTCAAATGTTTTCATGCTTTGGTGTTGACAAAGGAGTTTGTCTCTTACTTCCATTTAGAGTCATTGATTAGTGGATGAATTGTTAGGAACTTCTGAAATAGATCCTTATGCAGCTAAGGTAAATGTTTGCAATACGCACTTCTTTTTGTATAGTTGCCTACAGGCTACAGGGTGTTTTGGGCATACACAATTTTTTTTTTGCGTTTCTTAAAGGTTGAAAGGAACAGTGGGTCCTTCTCGATTTTGTCATCTGATATCACACCAGTTTGTAAAGACTAGTAGAGCTGTAGAGGATGCCAGATGCCCAGATCTCAGTTGATCCATTCTGCATCACATTCTTAGTATGAAAGGGCATAATAGTTAAGAAATTGATGGATCAAGTCTAGGAAGGTAATGTTAGCTGCATGCCTATGCCCAATTGTAATCTAGGTTGTTTTAATACTTTGTGTAAGGATTGTAGGGCATTGGAAGCACGAAAGGAATCAGATCTTAGAAACAGGCGTTACTGAATAATTTCCTGGCCAAACCAGTAATGACATTGTATCAAACTGCCGTTCACAAAGATCTTGTTATTGAGACGATCTCCATCCAGTTCCCAATGGCGTAACATACTTTACAAAACCTGATGTGAGATACTGGTGCTAGCCTGCTAGGTCTTTGCTGATGGTGTCCTACTTTTTGTTGCTAATATATAAATAGCTGATAATAATCAGTATGAATGTCGGTGTTTGCCTGTTTGGATATATCAGGACCACTTATAGATTGGTACGGTTGGGGTACAATTCATGCATTGCTCATTGTTTGTAGTCGCTCCATGAGTGTAATCCTGTCGCTTTGGCATCATGGCCATAGATTTGTCATGGCGGTTCCCCACGTTGAGGAAAAATAGGGGCCCTCATGTTTACCTGGCTTCCTTGCGGTTGGCACTGTAACAACTATTAGTAGTCCTATTATTACCAGTGATTTTAAGCATGTTACTCTTACTGTGAACAAAGAGGCAACATTTCCCCCTCATGGCTTTCTAGCAGGTTTATACTACTCACATTTTGGCCTTATGTACGTGCCCTAATCGTTGTCTAGTGTCAGGTTGTGTTTGTTGTTTTGGAAGCTTCAACACAATGTATGATAAATTGAAAGCAAAAGGAAGAGGTTTTATTGCTGGTATGTTTAAAAAAAATGAAATCTGAATGACCAGAAGATAAATGAGGGACTTCAATGCTAATATGTTAGTGTTAAAAAACGATTCTAATAACAATAGTGACTGTAGAGAATGTGAAGGACATACATGGTCTCTTTCTGTGCAAAAAGTAACTCTGGTGGAGCGTACAGTAATTGAAGAAATCGATGCTCCCCTAGTATGCTTGCTAATACTAGGATGAAGAAGTAAGACAGCTGCTAGAAACTCATCAAGATTCAAGAGATGGCCAAATGATAGGGACTGGCTGAAGAGAAGGATATCATAATTGAAACTTGAAAGCTGAGTTATATAACATCTGACAGTTGAATTATAGCATAACTGATACCTGTATATCTACTATAATAATATTGTCTAGGGAAGGGGAAAAAGAACTATGAGCATGTTCTTTCGTGGTTCGGTTTGTTTGTCTTTTCATTACTTTCAGTGAAAGACCCTCTCCATCATTTCAGAGTAGCTTTGGTAGTGAAAAACTGTGGCCGAATTCGAATCACATTTGTAATCTGAGTTGGGACAAATACCAGATATCAAAAAGGGATGGCATGTGTCGACTTTCCTGCTGTGGTTCAAGCTGCTGCAAACAGTCTTCACTGCTTATCTTCTTTGGTTTGTTTAAAACCAGAGTTGTTTTTTAACAGTGCACAATCTGAATATGGCTTATCAAACAAGGAAAAAGTTCTATTGCTAGGTTTGTAATGTGTATGCAACAAGAGAATACCGGGAACTTTTGTGAACCTACTCCTTTGTGGTAACTCATGAATGAATCACAATGTCAGCATTATGTCACGTTTACGCTTATGCTTCCTGTACTCGTTTATTATCTGATATGCATTGTTTTATCTTGGTGGGTGTCCAGGAAGATATAGATACAATTGATAGAATGATTGCTGATGGCGAGGGGCAGTACAATAAGTGGCGACACCCTGATCCTTACATTGGTAAGTTGCAGTAGAATGTAATTTTTTTTTCTATAGTAAACCTAAATTATTTATGGAACAGTATTTGGTAAATACGTACAACATGGCAGCTAAAGGATAGAACAAGACCTAGTCTCTATTTATGCATTTCTGAAAGGGCACGGGTTTCCTTTCCCCCAATGTTAATAAGATGAATACAAGAATTTTCTATTGGCTTGCCCATTTTGGTGAATTATAAAGAATGATATTTGCATCTAATACAAAGATTTAAGACAGGTAGTCTTATTGTTGTTTCTTCCTTTATGTAATAGAATGGCCTACTTTTGTGTACTCTCTATTTGAATGGTTCTTTTACCAGAGTTTACTGTACGAATTGTGTTTTTTGTTGTGGTTTATCGCTTTACTATCTCTTGGTGGATGTACCTCAATTAACAGTTCCATGGGCTCCTGGCGGCAGCAAGTTTACTCGCAATCCTACACCACCTTCTGGGGTAATCTTCTACTTCTTTCATATTCCTCTACTCATGAACCTCATGTTGGGTAATTATGAATTTGTAAATACCGAGTGTGAATCTGTTTTCATAGTGCTTTTACCATTATTTAAACCATCATCTATTGAAAAGCTATAAACATTAGCTCAGGTTCGGTTTCAGTGATCATTTTCCTAATTGAGTTTTCCATTATTCTTGTTTTTTTCAATCTCAGCCTTTCTAATATCAAAGTGTAGCTCTGTAGTATGATCGTATTTCTCACTTTATTAAAATGAAGAATGGTCAATCACACATTCATCTTTTGGTAATTGGGGGAGGATGGATTTGATTTACATGGAATGAAAAGTTGGTATTTATTTGGTTCAGTATTGCTACATCCAGTCATTGCTAGGTTGCTATCATATCTTGTCAATTTTCAGTAGTACATACATACAAGGATGGATGATGCCTGTTGATAAGAAAATATTTAGCAAAAAATGGATACGATTGGAGATTTGGCATAAACCAATCCAGTTGTTGTAACCGTGTACATCTGGCTTCATGACTGGTATGTATATGCATTTGTGCCTAAGCTCTTCATTTCCTGGTTGATGCAGATTGAGATAGTTTACGATTATGGTCGAGAGGATCAAAACTGAAAGTAATATGGGCTCCATGGCAATAAATCAAAGGTTAGATTCAAACTGATCATGACACATAAGAACCATTCTCTTGCTACTAAAATACTTTATCTCCAAAAGCAAAATGCTTGTATGATTTGTTTCACAAAATTATTCATGGAACATGGTGCTACTTGGTTCCTCTCTAAGCCATGTTTGGCAACCATAAGCTACCTTATTTTTTGACCTTATTGGAAAAGCCCCGTTTGGTAAGCCATAAGCTAGCTTTTTGAAAAGCTACTTGAGACAGCATTTCAATGAGCTTCAAAAGGTGTTTTCTTTTCACTTTTTTATATTTAAGCCCTTTATATTTTAGAATTTTGTTATTTTCCAACATATCATTTTGGAGTCATCTAGCTTGTCTAGTTTATTAGCGTAAACAACTAGTTTATTAGCGTAAACATAGAAGTTTCATAAAGTATGTTGTTATCACAATTGAGCGTGTAGATCGATCTCACTTGCTCTCTCGTTTGGCATGAAGCGGATTGCGTGAAAATGCAACTTACTTTAATCCAATTTTATTTTCTGTAGCGTATGCTCAAACACGTTATTTTGGCATGTGAGATATGGAATCTACATCTGAGTATGCATGAAAACGTTACGTTGTTTGATTCGATTCTTTTCTTAAATTTGGTTATTTGTTGGCAGGTGGGTCGAGTAGGAAGTGTTTGATACGGATTAAACATTGGTACACCCTCTTTAATTGAATGTGCGATTGACTGAATGTTGATGAGAACTCTTCTTTTTGTCTTTCTGTGACTTATCCTTTGATGGAACATTTCTTTTCATGCAGTACTTGCAAATATGTTATTATTTTTGTTACTAATAAATTGATATTATTTGATTGTTGTTCTTGAGATTCCATCATTTGTTTTTTTCTTTTAATTATATATTTAACAGGGTCAGACTAAATGAACACCTGTTTATTAATATTATTCTCACACGATGACTTGGGTATTGTTTAGTAAACACAGAGTAGATTATAAGTATAAGCTAGCTTATTTTTTGTGTACATGTTTAGATGAAAAAAAAAATAGCTTATAAGCTAGTTTTTTGAAAAGTTATTTTGGAGCTTTTTGTAGTTTTTTCCAATTATATCCTTATTAATATTAATTAGTTTATTCTAATATACCTTTTTTAGTCATTTTACATATTTATAATCTAGTTTTTGCCAAACATAATTTGTTTATAAGCTAGCTTATCAGTCAACAACCAGCTTATCAACTAGTTTGCCAAAAATAGCCTTTTATTGTGATGTGAATAGGTGTGCATCCAAATGGTAATCCTTGTGTTCGGTTTACCAAATTTTGTATTTTTAATAGTGTGAAGATGGAAAAATTTTGGTAATTATTGAAAAAGAAGGATCGTGTGAGAAAAAAAGAGGTAAGTTAAGTAAGTTAAGAAGCATAAGATTGAACATTCCTCACCCTCATCCCATGAAATGCGATTTTCATGAGAATTGATCTGGTGTATCTCGATACATCTCATTAGTGTTAATTTTTAATTAGGATTGATACATTGGTTATGTTTAGGGGTGGAAAACCTATCTTACCATAACTTTTCTCACCAAAACCCAATGTTATATAAAGATAATCGTCAATAAAAACCCTATTATTTAATTGGTAATTTATGAAAAACAATTCAATATGTGTTACGGCCATTGTTTTAATGTAGTTCCTTTTTATTATTATAGTTTTTGCTCTTGGTATTTTTTTGGTCAAAATTAGGGGTCCTTTGAGGTTAGCCGAACCTTATCAAACCTCTTGGCCCATGACACACCTTTACATGGAATAAACCATTTGGGCCCATTACCCAATTTAAAAGAGCTCATCCATCGAATCGGACGAGTCAGATTAGATTTTCTTTAAGTGATAACACAATTTAACTATGAAAGATTCAATGGAAACTTCACACTATGTTAATTTTCATCCGTTGGTGGGTTTCTAGCCGAGCCTATGTTCGACTTATGTTTACACATTTTTTCTAAAAGCATGGAAGGTATATAAAGAACACAAACATTCGAGATGAAAACTTAGAAATTTGATAGAAGTAGGACTCAAAAACTACTCATTTGTACAAAGGCATCAACATTTACCAACGGTTTAACTTTATAAAATATAAAGGCATCAAACGAAACAATACGGTTGTANCGTTAAGGTGGAACCATAAAGTGTAAACCATTAAAGGAATGCAAACCACATGACCATTTCAATAGCTATTTATTTTAGGGATATTAAAATGTGTAAACCACATTGACCAAACATGTACTTTTTTCTAATATCGACATATAGACTCAAGTAAATAATACCTGGTCTTTTTCATACTATCATATACTATGATATGAGTTTTGTCTATGTACACTAGAATCCTTTTACAATTCCTTCCAATTCTCGCATTATTGGCCTTAATTCGCATATACCAAAGTGCTCGTAGGGTTTAACATTCGACTTCGAGTTTCCTCTTTTCCCCTTCTTGATCTTGTATGGATATCTAAACGGAAAAAAAAAATGAAATGGGTTTTAGGGATAGACATTTACTGAACAATTTGTGAATCTTTATGATATATGCACCAAATAAACACACACAACTTGTTTCATTTGCATCAAAGTTCACTTGACAAATTTTTAGTTGAAAACAACCAAACATCATACTCTCCAACATAAGAACAATTTAGAGTTAAACAAATAGACATTAAAATGTTGGCTAGCTCTTAGGGTATCTCCAACGATAAGTTCTTATAAGCAAAAAATATAGTTTTTGTAAGTCATTATCATTGTAGTTTTTGAATAAAAATCTTTGTTTCTTACCTTAAATTTGGTAAGACATCATTTCATTAGTTATTAATTGTGAGAAAGTCAATGGACCCAAAAAAAGAGGTTTTTATAAGTAGTTCCAAACTTCCAATGTAGGGTTTTATGGAGGTCTTGATTTAGTAAATTTTTCAAGGATTGGGCAAGGAAACATATGTTAGAAGTAGTTCCATTGTGGGGTTAATATAATTCACTTCATTGGAGATACTCTTATGCTTGCATAATGATTCCATTGATGGAAATGTTCGAAGTTCTTCCAATTCTTGTACTCTCGAGAACAAAGCGTGTGTTACTGAATTCATTATTTCTAGCTGAATTCATCCAACATATCGAATTGCGATGTCATTAAGTAAATCAAAACAAATAAATCAACACATCTCATACAAAAATAAGGTTCGAGTATAGAATGCAAGCAGATATTTTCATTACTTAAAGGGTAGATATAGGGGCTTCTTTGTAATTATCTTATTACTAGTTTGGTATTATTGCCTAGACTTTCTATTTTCATTTCTCTTGTTAAAAGAGCCTATAAATCGACAAGGAGTGAAGTCAATCTTGACAACAAGATATAGAAAAGCAAACAATATCTTCGAAATAATACCAAATCCAGTCATGATGAACCCAAACCTTAGTTTATCATGCTCTTCCTCTAGTAAATCCCAATCCATCCCGAAACACATCACAGAAATAGTCTACCATTCTTCTTTAACCCTAGAAAATCTGTGTCTTCAAAATGGAAAGAAGTTGAAAAGTGGTTACACACCCATCTTCCACAAACAATACACTTCCAAAGATATGGAATTTATAGACCAGAAAGAAGACGATAGATACTAAGACCCCGATGAAGAGCACGTTGATCCTTATGAAGAAAACCCATCTCACCTTGATTCGCGTTGGAAATAGAATAGGGATGTATAATAATATGTGCAAATATTTAAAAATAAGAGTAAAATAATGATGTAAGAACAAATAAGCATTAAGTCACTTAAGTAATTTAAACGCTTATTTTATTTAGGCAGAATTATTGGTTGGTTATGTAAGTAATCCTTTTGTAAAATTGATGCAAGGGTACCTTTTCCTTGCCTAGCCTATGAAAGGAAGACTTCCTCTCAATTGTAAGACATCCTTTAGAATCTTCCTCTATATTTTCTCTCTTCTTCTTTTACTTTTAGTTTCTCACTTTTCTTCTTAAGTTCTTAGCTCTTGGTGTGCATATTCTTCTTGCTATACTTTAAGTTCGACTATCCTTGTTCGAATCTTCCGTTCTTGTGGTTTTCATTTCGTTTCATTTTTCGTCCCTTAAGCTATTTAAATGGCATCGTTAAATTCAAGGCAATTGAGTTATTTTAGATTTTGTTTTTATTTTTCTTTTATTAGATTAAAGTAGAATAATTAAAAAAATAAAAACAAAACCTAACCACACCCCCACAAC
>LUCG01206517.1:0-11699 GCA_001633085.1 Carthamus tinctorius | reverse complement strand
CCTCTCCAACACCGTCCCCCCTACTTCACCGTCGCGCTTCACCCTTGCCGGAATCCCAAACCCAAACCCAAACCCTAACTCATGGGAGGAGCTCACGACCGACCTTGATCCCACCGCCGACGGCCTCCGTTTCACCCCACAACCCTCTAGACCCTCCCAATTCCGATACCCGCTTCTCGATAAAGAAAACCTAAATTCAAACCCTAATAATAATCTCAAAAACCCTAATTCCACACGACCCGTTTTGCTAAATGGGTTCGAATCCATCTGCCCGCCGAATGGGGAGAAGTAGGTGGTGGTCTATACGACGCCGTTGAGAGGGGTACGGCGGACGTTTGAGGGGTGTAACGCCATTAGGGCGGTTCTTGAGGGTTTTGGTGGTGGTGGTTGTGGTGGTAGTGGTTTGGTGGTGGGGGGTGTGGTGATGGTTGTTTGGTGGTGACGGTGGGTGTCTTGAAGAAGAAGAGAGTGCCTAGTCATTGCCACGTCAAAGCCACGCCAGATCCACATAAGCATTATTTAATGATTTTAATTGCCACGTAATACAAAACGAGCTATTCCCGGTTGCAATGGTATAATCTGTAAAAAAAGTTCAATGGTATATTGAGTACAAAAAATAGTTCAAATGGTAAAATGTGAACAAACATAATCGTTTGTTACCCGATAAGTCATTAACCTTTTTATTAATTGTATCGAGTATTATATTGACTTTAGAATCGTCAAAATAAAGTGGTTGTCGAAGTTGAATGTAACTTTTGTTTGGATGTTTTGTTTTTTAATACTTTAGCTGAGAGAAAAATAGCATAGAGATGCTCTAAATACTCCGGTTTGCAAGAAGTTAATATTTTTAAGTTTAAATGAATGGTTGTTTAACACTTACTGGGTAAGCGATTATCGGGAAGGACGTTACTCTTGCTTGCCTTATCATATAATATTATCGGACATCAAAATTATTGTTGGTAAGCGTTTTCAACCCGATAAGCTTTTACCAGGTAAAAGTCATTTTCAATCACTTATCAGGTAAGACTCTCAGTCCTTGTTATCGCTCTTATTGTATAAGATTCTTGATAATTTTCATACTCAATTGACAAAGATTGTACGGTATCAATAAACGCGTAAAAATTTAGTAAATGACCCAAAGTTTATTTTTGGTGAATCAGGTAAAAGATTGATTTGCCTAAGGTTTATTTCTTTGTTAGAGGATCGATGTGATCATTTATATATATTTTCATTTTTAGCCAATGATTTACCTCAATCTCTTCATCGTCTCCCTTATATTTTAGGATATTGTTATTTTGGACAATTAAAGCATTAGTAGCCTAGTGGTTAGTAACATCCTTGGGAGCGACAGTGGATGACATCCCTGTTTATCCAGGTTTGATTCACGGGGTGAGCATGTGGCGATACTCAAATCATGGGTCGGCTTTTGGGTCGGTCCATGGTCGTCGAGGATTAACCTGTATGGATCCCGGATACCTCGTCGACTTCGTGTTAGGATGTGTGCGTGAGTTATATCCCGTTCAAAAAAAATATTATTATTTGGACAATCATAATATTTTGGCAATTTAGCTAATGCCTCAATCTTTTCTCATTTCTACCAGATTTGTTGTTTTGTCGATTTCTAACTACGACTGCAAACCCGCAGTCCCTTCTTCTTCTTGGATATCTAATTTGTAGATTGAACTCCCTTTTAGGTAGCTAGCCCTTTTATTTTAAGATATTTTTGTTGTTTGGGGTGTTTGGGATTGGGAGCACTTATTTGAAAGTGCTTATGACTTATCTCCTTCTTGGAGAAGTCATAAGTTATTTTTAAGGTGTTTAAATTAGCTTATTTGCTTCTTGGAGAAGTCATTAAGAAGTTCTTAAAGAAGCCACAAATTTTTAACTTCTTGGAGAAGCAAAATAAAGAGATAAGCATTTTTGGTGATAAGCAATTAATCTATAAGACACAATCCTAGGAGCAATAGGAAAATCCCCATGGCGTTGCAATACTCGGATGCAGTTCTTATTGTTGATTAAGCTAACGAATGCAGTTCGTTAATAATTTTAGCCGCAATAAAAACGATTACTAGTTTTTGGTTTCTTTTTTTTATTATTACAAAATAAATGTTTTTATCGTTCATGTTTATTAACCACTGAATCAACATACTTGGTGTTTGAATCCCGCAAAAAGGTTTATAGAATTAAGACTGCGTTTGATACATGGACAAGATACGACAACATTTCAAGGTACCATAATACGAGATCACAAGATTCGTGTTTCAAAACCACCAACGTAATACAAAAGACGTAGAATAAATCACATTTCCGCTTTCACAACCCAAAGCAACGGAACACCCCTCCGTTGCTTCGCAGACGAATTCCCGTTCGGGTTTTCTCATAAAACCGATCTCGATACCCTCCAACGTGATCACGGGTTCATCGTTACCAAATTTACAACTTGAACACGAGTTTCTCGTTTTCGACCCATTATTCTTTCCAAATCCGACCGCTAACTCTTAGTTTGAGTTCTTGCCGGTCTCCACCGGAGAAAAAGAGCGCCAAGTTCCGGGGAATGACTAATCCGTCCTGACTATCGCGAACTTTCCGGTGACCGTCCCGTATGCTCCTCGGAACCCCTTGCCATGTGAATTTACGCCCGTACCCTCCCACTTCCAATGAGTAGCTGAACTTCTTGGCTTCGCTATCCTCGCCCATGAACCTTAGGAACGATATGTACACCGGAGCCATTCCGAGCTGAAATGCCTCAAAGTGCAAACAGAATTGTCGTCCGTAGCAATTGAATACCTACACGTATAAATAACCCGAGTTTTATACATATTAAGCAACAGTTTAACTTCCCAAATGGGAAAACTTTTATAATGGAAAAAATGTTCTGCTTTTGAGATAAGAGGACAAATCTGCATACAACCCACCCAACAAGAGTAAGCAGTATACGATACCCTTATCGGGGAACTAAAAACCTGTCTTCGATTTTCATTTGGTTTTCAAAAAATAAGAAGCTCAATGAAGCACAACTAAAATCGAAGCCGTACTCATATCTTTATATACCACTCGTAGGTAGGGTCTGAGGAGGATAATACAGATATACGTAGACCTTTTCCTCTATCCCAAAAATTTGGACATAAATAAAAGAGTGAACTACGTTTTTCATCCCTATGGTTTTGAAAATTCGGTTTTTGTCCTCATGGTGTGCAATTTATTCTATTTTCGTCCGTGAGTCTAATTACTACTTTTAAGTATAAGGGACTAAAATAGAAATGAACTTTAAACCATAGGGACGAAGAAAGCAATCAAGTTCAATCATAAGGACAAAAATAGTAATGAATTATAAATCATGGAGGCATAAACCAAAACTTCTAAACCACAGGGAGAAAGGAGAAATTTTTAACAAACCACAGGGACAAAAAACGTAATTTACTCTAAATGAAGCAATTTTTCCCGGATGCTAAAACAAACGAAACCAAACACGTTCCGTATGTCCCCATAGGATGTAGGGCCAAGGGGTTATTGGAATGTACGCAGACCTGACCTCTGTCTCAAATAGCAGAACGATTTCCTTAAGAAAAACCCAACTTGTGAAAAATATGCGAAAAGAAACGTTAGAACTGCCAAACCGTTTAAGCAACTTACAGTTAGCATCCAAGTCGCATTTTCAACTTCATGAGGGTTGGATTTGACGTAACGATGGTTGAAAGTGCATCCATCATGCATATCCACGTTATGGTCATCCTTCAAATGAGCCACGAGATATGGGATGTCACCAGTGACCGAGCACTCCGATCCAGCATACGGACAATTGTAAGGGCGAAATCGACAATTTTGTTCGTGCTTCAGCTTGCTATAGTATGGGAAGATATCATGGCAGCCAAGAGTTTGGTGTCGGCACGGAAGTTCCAACGATTCTGCTACTTTCTCCAACGCCAAACACCTTATGTTTCCCATCTCGAGCCGGCACGTTGGGCAACAGTTGTGGACTCTAGTTTTGCAACTTGAGCACAAAGTGTGGCCATTTGGACACTAAAAAATGGGATGGGAATGAAATAGTCAACCAAATTTGGTGCAAATATAGACCAAAATCGCCTATTTTGAATATGAAAGGGGCAAAAATTCTTGATTCTAACTTTAGTTTAGAATAAACAAGAAGATTAAAGATCTCACTTAACCATTACAATTGGTATGAAGTAGAAATAAGCTTCCTATAACTGTTTTCTTGATCCATAGGTTCTATAATACATATTAGTGGAACCTGCAATTATGAAGACTAAGACTTTATATATACATCCGAATCTTCGCTATTTTGAAATGGCCAAGACCTCAATAACACAACATGCTCAACATCGTGGATCTTGGTAAGGATAATCTAAAGATAAGGAAAACAAACAAGGGCTAGGATGTGCACGGACCTTACCACTCTCTCAAGACACAAAAAGGTTGGTTGATGATAATTTAAAGCTAAACCAAACCGAACCAAACAAACCCAGTATATCCCACCCATAATAGGGCATGGGGTAGGATGTATGCAGATCTTACCACTGTCTCATGAGACAAAATAGCTGTTTAAGGATAATCTGGAGATAAACCAAATCAAACAAATGCAGTCTATCCCACACAAACCTCACCATTGTCTCAAGAGACATAACAGTTATTTAAGGATAATCTAGAGATAAACCAAATCAAACCAAACAAAACCAGTATAGCCGACCTGAAATAGGGTTTGAGGGTAGGATGTATATAGACCTTACCTCTATATCAAGAGACAAAACGGAAGTTTCAAATAGTCTAAAGATAAACCAAACAAACCCAGTATATCCCACCTGGAATAGGGTCTAGGAGTAAGATGTACACACATACCTTACCTCTATCTCAAGAGAAATAAAGGTTATTTAAGGATAATCTAAAGATAAACCAAACAAAACAAACCTAGTATATACCACCCAAAGACTGGGTCCAGGGGGTAGGATGTACGCAGAACTTACCTCCATCTCAAGAGACAGAAAGATTGTTAGAGTATAATCTAAAGATAAAACAAACCAAACCAAACAAATCCCATAAATCCCACCCAATGATGAAATATACGTAAACCTTCATAAGATACTAAGTTCAAATTCCACATTCTAAACCTAAGCAAAGTTATAACATATGAATCTATGGCCATTAATGATAACACAAACCTGATGAATTGGAGGGTACATTAAGGTTGTGCACACGGGGCATTCAAGAAGCTCATGAACACCGTTTGTTGACTGCATTCCATGTTTTCCCGTTGCCGTCCTTATAATCGTCTTATCGTTCTTCGTTCCTGCTGTTTCATACTTCAAAGCCTTAGGGTGCGATTCGATAACATCCTTGCAAACACCGCCCCCTGGAGCCATCGAAATCCCACTAATCTTGGCTGATTCGATTCAGTTGCAGTGTCTTAACACATGATCAAAGCTCAAGTCTTGTTGCTCCCAAAAGGCGCAAACAGCGTCTGCTAAAACAAAATTTTGAAAGCGAAATATGAGAGCATCTTATATGTAAACACAAATATTTAAAGTTTCTGAATCTTGACCAAATGTTTACAATATAATTGCTAAAAGCATCAGCAAAACGAGGGGGCCGGCAAGTCAAAGGACGATAGATTATTCAATTTTTATGTCTAACATTTTAAAGATTGAAACATCCGGACAATTCAAAAACCCTTTGAAATTACTTCATTACCCTTTTCATCCCAAGAGAATTGCAATGGGATAGCATGTCATAAAGAGGGAGAAAAGACTAATGCTTTATTGAGGTACCCCTAGCTTTCATAGGACTTTTAACTACATATGTTGCAACATCTGACTCAACATGTAGCGTTATTAAAATGACTAAAGTACCCTTCAATAACGAATGACAAAGAATCTTTTAGACTTAAAGCACCCTCATTGATAACTCTTAATGAAAACAATGAACAAACCGACAAATACATAACTTTAACTTAAAATTCTCAAATCTTGAAATGTACCGAACGGTTTAAATTTTCAAGATTAACCCAGAAATGGAAATTGTTGCAATTATCATGGGATGGAGAAAAAAGTTTAAAAAATTAGAAAAAAAAACCGGTAGGTGAAACTCTAAACCACTATTTAGTACTATGTAGATTCTCCCACCAACCATCTTCAATAATATCAAGAACAAGATTGCTAATCATCAATAAATTACATATAAATCAAGAGTAGTTCTAACTTCTAAGCATATCATAATCAATACAAACACATTTAATCATTGCATAAAGAAGACATGACTAGATATAACTAAATAGATCTTGCAACACACCAACAACCAAATTGATCATCAATTTGAGCCATCACTTGTTACTTTCAAGATTAGTTAGCGGCTTTTAATCGCAATAATTAAGACAGCTATGGTGCGAATGAATATAATAAAACATAAAACAAGAAGCAAGAAAATTAGATTTAGCAACAAGAAGAACAATATTCAAATATGAAACTCCCCCCCAATCAACCTAATATTCTGCATTTGGCAAGAAAGTAGGTGAAACTGAAGAACCCTAATTAATTATAAGCAATTCTTGGTGTAAACTGGTGACAACATTCAAGCCATCCATACATGACACCTAATGAGTAAAAAATCAAGATCTGACATCAAACCCCCCATTTTGAGCTTCAATTAAATTCATCAACTTTAATCAAATAACCCCCTGAAATTGAAAAAAGAAATATGGGTTTCCATTTAAAAATCAGATGCAAAAAGGTCAAAAACCCTAAATTACAATTGCTCTCATAAACTTACTCCAATTGGGTGTGCAGGTTGGCATTTCTTAAAGAAAGTAAACTTCAAATAACCCCTAAAGTAGCCAAATAAAACAAAGAGATCAACACAAGAAGGAAAAAAAAAACCCAAAATTAAAATGTGATCATATTTTCAAGAAATTAAAGAATTGGGTTTTTTTCATTTGATCAAAACCCTAATTGAGCAATCAAGAATCCACCCATTTGCATCACATTCATACCCAGATCAAATATCCGCCAAATACGATAGAAATTTTGGGGTTATCAAGAGTTTCCATCAAATATATCGACGATTAACGAAAGAATCCATGAGTAAAAACACAAATAAATAAACAAACCCATCTCGAATTCGAATAAACCAACAGAAAACAAACTATTTTTCTGATCAAAAACAGAAGAAAGGCCAAAAAAGAGAGATACCCGATTGCGATTACGGACCACATTGTTCAAATCTCCAATTAATTTGAAGCAAGATTGAAGTTTCCGATGGAAAGAAAATAAGCACAAAAACAGAGAAAATAGAATGGAAGAAAAAAAATGCGAAGTTGGAATCCGGAATTTACGCATAGAAGTAGAAAATTTTCATGGAGCAAAAGTGACCATTTTCTTTGTGCCCCATATATCTGAAACCCAAGAAACACGAGTTGTGTTATTATTTGAAATTTATTATTTTTATTGTTTTCTTTTTTGTAAATTTGAAATCATTTGTTCATGTAAAACATAAAGAAGAAAACAAATTGATTTCTAAAATTTAAAAGCTGCAAAATTACCTATGTTTATTTTGATGAAAGAAACCAAATAATATATAAATGAAGGAAAAAATATATATTAATTAAAGCAAAAAAAAGTTGTATTTTTTACTGCTTTACCGAAAAACGTGTCTACATGTTCCCGCACCCAACGTTTGAATCCGAATTTTCTAAAAGAATTACTGTTAACCTTCTGATTTTATGATAGATATTTTTATTAGTTTAGTTTAATGTTTTTTTATGANCGGGAAGGTTCGAACTCGGTTAGGGCGCTATGAACCCCCCGAGCGATAACCAATCCACCACAGCACTGTTGACATTTTAGTTTAATGTTTTAATGAATAAATACGAATATGGTCAATGAAAATTTGTTTTGTATAATATTTTTGATACAAATATTTTCATCCAACTTGAAACGTAAATATGTTTCATTGGGCGTTGAAAGACAGAGTGACGTATGAGAGAAAAGGATCGAGCAGGAATGAAATTTAAAGACGTTTGGTTTGCATAATGGAATTTGATGTAATTGTAATGCATTGAAGAAATTTGATTATAAAGGAATTAAAATGGAGTCTGGTCACACTTCAATTCCTTTAGTTTAGCAAGGAATAATGAATTCTTTAAATTCTGGAATTCAATTAGATTCAAAAAGAATTCCATCAAGTTCATTCCATGAACCAGACATTATTTTGTCAAAAGAATTTTTCACTACAATTCCATCAAATTTTACGAACTAAAGAGCCTCTTCTATTCCTTTAAATTTGGTCAGATATAAAATATAATCGACTTGTGATGATATCTTATTATATTATATCATGGTGTAAAACATGCAAGAAGTTGAGTTAGCATGAGAAATGGATTTGAATTATCTCAAATCTATAAATCGTATTTGATACAGGGATTGATCTAATACATCTTTTCCTAATATGCATTCAACGATTGATAATTATTTCTCATGTTAACTCAACTTTTTAGCAAAATCTAACTCATTATATCAAATTATACTATTTTTTTTATCATTCTCTATATGTATTTAAAATACATCCAAACTAAAGGCTCCTTAAAATTTAAATTGAAAGAGAAATATTTTTATTTTTGAAAACTTTGGTTATCCAGTGTGGTCCCTTCCACTGTAAGAGATGGGACCTTGCATTTATTGACCCTTGAACAAGCTTTCATGTGTGTATGGGACCACTTGGTACTATCAATGTTATTCATATTTAATTTAGGTCCAAGGGTATAATGGTCAAATGCACCCATTATTATCCCATGATGTACAACATATCATTGCTTGACAATTCTCATTATGACCATCTTACCCTGGAGATAGAATTTTCACCTTTGTTACCTAGATTTTGGGTTTTTTATTATTATTTTAAAAAAATATTTAATTTTGTAGAGAGTTTATTATGCAATTAATGTAATACCTAACAAAAGTCTCAATAGTCTTCTATTTGGAATAACATGTATCCATAGAGGTCTCAATTTTTTTGGAAGTTACATCTGTAATAAAGTTAATAGACTGTCTAAATATATAATAAATACAAAAATATAAAGGTTTATGTTATATTAAAAAAATTATTAATTAAAAGGGAATAGAAGTTTTGAAATGACAAAATGAAAAAAGATATCAAAGAGTTGTTTTTATTTTTGATTGATAAATTATGAAATCAAATGCCAACTTTTACTTTAAAATAAATTAGATGGGTTTTTGTTGAGATAAGTTCGCAGGTTTATATAAATCTGATCTCAAACACAAGTGAAATTGGGCCTAAATTTTCTAAGACTTTGTTTAAAAACCAATATTTAACATGTTGATAGACGGTCATGTGTATGCAGATCATATCTGTTTTGGTAATGGCATCTCATCCGCTTATGAAGAAAATAGAAAAGTTTTCAATCATTCCTTTTGATTTTACCATGTTTCACCACTTAATACTAGAACAATAAATAAAAAGACGCATCAGGTAATTTTTAATGTTAATCTCTAAATAAATTGTCCTCTGTATTTATTATACGGATGTTGCCTTTGACAGGATACCAAGGTGCCTACCTTGTGCAACATTTATTTCTCTTCGACATGTTGACAATAAATGTCGATGGACATAAAACTAGAGATACAGGAGAACCAAATTGATGATAAAATTTTCAAAAAGTGAAAAAGATTTTCAATCGAAACAAATAAAAAAAGAACAGCTAAAAGGCAGTTGTTTTTCGGTTATATAACAATAAATATTGATAACAACATCAATGTCGTTGTTCCAAGATTCAACCAAACGAACAATGAATCACGAGATGCATACTCATCGAAAAGCTTACCTAAAAGTGCACATGGATTTATCTTTGGTCGGATTGAAACATGTTCATCAAATGTTAGACTTTCGCGACCACGATTTGTTGTTGCCAGATTTTGCATCGAATTTCTTGAACTTTAAAATGAAAATAATTTGAAGCCAGAGGGTTAATTCGAAAGAAAACTATGAATAATTTTCTTAATGTTACTTGTTTCTTTGTTTCGATTTGGAGGGAATTAGTTGTGTGGATGTCATGAGCCATTAAAATTTACCAATATTTAGATACGAGACCGATTATTTGGTGTGTATGATCCACAATTTCATGTTCCCATAATACTCAAATATAGTTAATGATTTTAATGCTCTTGTAGTCGATAAAAATAAAAAAGTAATTGAATTAGAACAACTCATTATGATAAAATACTAATGGGGTAAAGTGTAACTTAACCTATGAGTTATAATTTTGGTGTTTTTGTCGGTATATATAAGCCATAGAAGCTTTTTATTTCAATCATTGTCCTTTTTTCCTAGTTGAAAATATGGTTTGAAGCTCAAATCACCGATCAATTCGAAAAATGTAAAAAATAAGTGGGACAAACAAACGATCAAGTCGAAACAAAGAACCAAGTTATTGACTAAGGTAACAATTTATATATGAATGATGAGATAAATTTATAACTAGAATTTTTTTTGTTTGGTAAAACTTTAGCAGATGGTTCCAAATCAAATACATCACAAACATACTTATAGAAACATATTGATTTCAAAGTTGGATTGTCCACAAGGTAAAGATAGACTGATCTATTTCTAATTTTGTCCTTCTATTCTAGCCTTATATGAAACAATAGCATCAAATGGGAAAATTTGGTTAAAGAAACTACCATTAGCATATGCCTTAAACATTGTTCTTTTCTCATTACAAGTTTACAACACTTGTTTCATATGTAGTTAGATGCAATGTGATATATTTTATTTTATATGTTGTTGTCACTCACTATTTCTTTTTTTAGTGTGAATTTGAATAAAAAAAACATATTTCAACATAAGAAAAACCCGAAAATATTTTTTTACGTGACACTTAAAACAGAATGATTATGCAACACAATCACAACACAAAAGCAAATATCGAAGATCATTAAGAAAAGAGATAGAAAATATGAGGATATGGTTCATCATGGTTCACACTTATTATGTTATCTTCACTATCCAATAAGTCGGATTATTTTTCAAGTTTCAATTAACAATGTAGGCATTCAAGTTTATTTTATCGTCGTTTTTATCCACTACATTTCCGGACTATTATACCTGTGTTGTTTTTAAAAGCATGGGTGTTCTAAAAATCAGCATTTCATGTTTGGATCTACTATATCTGCTCGAATATGCTATATCCGTGTGCACAATTTTAAGCTTTATCCAACTTTAAAATTTTAAGCGATCGTGAAATATTCATTCAAGAAATGAAAGGTCTAAGGTGAAAGTCATAAAAGAAATCGAACTCCCAGTATCATTCTTGGCTTACCGTGAATAGGGTGAATGGTAGGCCAAGAGCTTTTTAGAAGGGGTCTTTATTCAACAATATTACCCCCGCTGACCTATACCCTATTCCTCTCCTAGCAGGTGGATTCTCTTTTATATTGATTCATAATAAGTAAGTAAGGCAAAGAGAGCTCAATGTAGGAATCGTGGAAAAATGNCCCTTTAATTCTCATAAAGGATAAAATTCGACCAACCGGTCACCACAATGTCAAAATATCCAAGCATCAAACCAAGAGACAAAAGTATAGCCCACTATAGGGTCCAACTACAACTGAGAGTATGAATAGACAAAAGGAATCTAAACGTCAAACGTGATCTCTATCGTCAATCAACTCTACTCAAGC
>LUCG01206471.1:0-11825 GCA_001633085.1 Carthamus tinctorius | reverse complement strand
CAGATATGGAACAAGTTGATACGGTGTTTCACGATCAACGATCAGGGGTTTCGGTAGCAGATTTGGAGCGTATAGAAAACTCGCTTCATCCTCTGGAGGAGGTAGAGCGAAAATTTCGTCACCATGGAGTGACATTTGTATCTTATTGATCGTAAAAACCGACTCCAATTCGCGGGGATCACGTGCTCGGAATACAGGAGGGTTTGGCTGACAAAACTCTGGCAACTGAGCATCACCCTTTATTCCGCCTAAAAAATTATTAGAGCCACGACATTGGCGAGAAGCCTCGAAATCGGCAAACATGAGGTGCCACAAAATGTTGCCGGTTGTCGATGAAGAGTAAGTTAGCTCATAATCGAACCTCTTGATGTAGAGCAGTTGCTCATGATCAACTGGGTCAAAGCCCAACGTAGTTGGCTCCTTCCATTTCTCGGCATCTTTTTTCAGTATTATAGAATTCGGTTTGAAACTCTGACCTCCATCTGACTTGAAGGTATAAACGACACTACCAGTTTGGGAATCAACAAGAAATACGGTTGTCTTCTTAGACCCTACCAGAACTCCGTCAACTGAAACAAGTGGTGTACGTCCAATTAATTCTTCAGCACCAATTGGAAGTTTCTGGGGTACCAAAAAAGCAAGAGGTTATGGTGGATTACAATGTATAAGAAGGCTATAATCCCCTGTAAGACACCCTGTAATTCGTGCAGATTAACATATCTAGTATTAGCAGGTTCAGTCTCATCAGTCAGCAATCATTAAAACGAATGATTGTATTCTGAACTATTGGTTTTTTTCTAGCTAACCAACCATCATTCTTGCAAAAAAGCTATACAGTGAGGTTTTAGACTTATTGTGAAAATGTAAAAGAAAAAAGATGAGATATTGTGCTTGGCAATTTGTGTCTAAAATTGCTTACAGTGTTTTTATGCATTCTCTTGAAATTGAATGCTTTTCTTTTCGAACGAGAAGTCAAGTACAATGGCTCAAAAAGTCAATTACTCTTGTGTACTCAGTAGCAGAGCCAAAAAATCTACAAAGTGGCAAACTTATAAATAACTTTAATATTCATTTTGGGGAGCGAAAATTCTTAAGTTTATGATTTCATGCTAAAATTTTCAAACACCTTTGTTAAATACAGAAATTGGTAAAAAAAGGGGGAGGAGGATCACCAGAAAAACACTCGTCAATCTTAACAACTTAAAAATGCAACTTTACAGGTAGAAGTAATAATATTGGATGGCATATAGAAACACAGCCTTCAAAAGGAAAAGGATATAAAAATTGAGCATTTGGACTAGCTAGAGGTGCATGGCCACAAAAAGTAAAAACCGATCAAGGCTAATACAAGTCTAGAACATCTAGTATTGTTGTCGGGACTCATTTTCAGTAGTTCTCTCAGTCTTATGTGGTTGAGTTATAATTATAACATTCCAACAGGTAATTACATTTAGAAAGTACTAGTGTTTGTACTATTTCATACTTTTTCCCATGATGTATAGTAACACGTCAACTTTGCAGAATCATGGCTCAAATAATAAAATCCTGGCAAATCCTCCAATTCAAGCATCTATGATTAAATGTCAGGCGCATTTGGCACTCAAAGGGACGCGAGACAAGACAAGATAGACGAGAGTGATGTAGGCGGGTGAAAGAATCGTACAAGATTTTAGGGTTTTAATTTGACATGGGTAGTTATCGTAATTTACCAATCTCGTCCCATCGCCCTGATTTTGACAAAAAATGCATTTTATTCCACTCAGTCCTGTCCTGTCCCAGTCTTAATATCTAACCAAACATGGGACTTGTCCTGTTCTGTCCCATGTACCAAATGCACCCTAATAGCACATCTTGAAACTTATTACATTAAGATGAGTAAGACAGAATAGATCATAGTGTATTTGCTCACTTCTGCTTTAGAGTTTTTGCCATGGATGTAGAGTTGCCAGTCATCTCCACAATCTATATAGAACTTATTATGCTGTTTAGAGGAGTTGTGCTCATCATCCTCCAAATTAAGTTCCTGACGTGAATCATAAATTGGTGCACCAGATGGGAAGGACCAAAGAATTTTGCCTGAACTGATATCCACTTGATATAACGTGCCATCTGGAGCAGCCACTAGGATAGCATCCTGTTTACTGAATGGCAAACATGGCATAACATAAGAGATAAATAAAAAAAGTATCAACTTATCTATTGTCTAATAACTATGTCTCTGATAACACATAGTTATTGATTCATAACTATAGCATTTTTAAAGTAAGAAATATTATTGTCTAATGACACATAGTATCAACTTATTAGTTGTCTTTCATCTTCTTCAATAAATAAAAATTCAATTCTTTTGATGAATTAGTGAATGAATCCTATATTGATATAATTTGTGTAAAGAAAAAAAATTAAAATTATTTGATCACCGTCAAACACATTTTGGTGTATCACGGCAGAACAAAACCAAATTTTGGCTGGATATATTTTGAAGTAGTTTTTCATTTTTAATAAAAATTCCTATTTCTTTAAATTTTAGAACTAGGTAAATTAAATCTATTTAGCAAACACCTGTTAGACAGACACAGATGCAGCCATGCAGGTGTAGAAATCTCAAGTACTTTCTTATGCTGATGTAAATCTCAGACTCATAGCTCGAATATAGTAAGTACTTGTTTTGGTTGGATTTTTGAAAATTTTATTTCATAATGAAATGCAGCATTCTTGAGGATGAGTTTTATATGATGTGACCTTCAAAATCTGTTAGGATTCCACAACATATATCTTTTGGGGTACATGAGGGTCACGAAGAGGTTTCCATTCCATATCTAAGGATACCTTCTAATTTTATCCAATCAGGCAGGATTTGATTGTGGTCAACATTTCATGTATCCAAAAACTATGTATCTGTTTTGCTCATCAAGCTGGGAACACTTGATATGCATTAGGTAAAGCATCAGCAGATACCGAAATTAACCTTTTGTTATGTTAAATGTCCAGGCCTATATATTCCAACCCTATTAGTTACTATGACTTATTTTGACAAACAACCATGAATATCCTACTTCTGTAAGTTGGATATTCAAGTTTTTTTTATCATATACCAATGTCTACGTCCATTCAAGTTCTACCGAGCTTCCCCAATCTAGCAGCATCATCCTCAAGAATAGGCCACTTGGAACTCAAAAAAGATGACTACTACTCCTTGGTGTAAAAGAATCGATACCAGTTAATCTCCGTGTGCTTTTTCCAGAATTTCAAAGTTTTAAAACAAGCATTGGTTCTTCAAGGTATATGTCATTAGTACACTAGAAAAAATAGAAACCTAAAACTTCTAGAAATATCATCATCTTTTAATTTACATGTTAATTCCTACATATCTCATGAAACAGAATACAAGTAAAAAGATATGAACTTCTTCTTAATCTCTTTCAAGGGAGAAACTTTTTATTCCTACTGAGAAAAAGCAGTGATCTTTTAGCTTTATGGTAATTATAATTCAATGGAAATGCCAAATCACTTTACAAAATCAATCAATTATCAACCATATCAGATCTAATTCAATCACTAACAATCTACTGTAACAAAACCCTAATCCAAAAATCGTAAATTCCTTCAATTTAAAGCAAAATCAACAGAACTACTCACGGTGTCGAGATGATCTTCGTTGGCGGCGGCGGCGGAAGCTGAAGTTGGTCCGGAACGGAAGAACCGGAGGTCGTTGCCGGCGGCGGGAGGACCGGCAGGGTCCCAAATGCCGCTGGAATTACGGCCAAAATGCGCAAAAGTGAAATTAAAGATCCTCTCATCCTCTTTATCGTGAAACTACTTCTGAATTATACACCATTTCAGTGAACTTGATTCAGAATCTTACAAAAAAGGGGGTTTCGATTAGCGGGGTTTGTGAAGAATCTGATGAAATCCTCTTTTCTTCAACTAATGTTTGCTGTCGTTTTATCCCTAAATCTTTTCCGTATCGTCTGTTATAATCAACTACCTTTAATTGGGTTGAATTACATAAATAGTTCCTTGACTATGGATAAAATGCAAAATCAGTCCCTGTACTTCTGTGACGAATAAACGTGCCTAGGACTGTGCAACGGTCGGGTTCTGTGGGAAAGTTTGGGTACCCGAACTTTTCGGGTTGCATTTGGAACACCTGAAAACTGATCGACAAGTTTGGTTAGCCAAGGATTTTGGGTTGGGTAACTTCCATATTCAGCTCATTTTTCAGTTGAGGTGGAGCCGTCGACATAGCCCACAGGAGTAGTGGTCGTCGATGATGGTGGTGACCGGGGATATTGATGAGGGTGGAAGGCTGGACCATGTATGTGTCTCCGTGGTCGTCATCGGTGGGCGGTGGAGGTGGTCATGTAGGTGGATAGTGATGAGGGTGAGCGGTGAGGGGCTGAGCCTGAGGGGGTGTCTGTGTGAGTTGTCGATATTTTGAAATCTGAATAGGGGTGTTATCAAATTAGGTTAAAGATTAAAAAAAGTATTTAATTTCGGTATTAAAAAAAAGTTAAAAAACGTATTTTTAAAAATTTTTGGGTTTTCGGGTCGGTTCGGTTCTGGAAACGACAACCCAAACCAAACCCAAACTTCACATTAACTTTTTGGTTTCGGTTTGTTCATGTATCAAGTTTAGGACCTAAATTCGGTTCGGTTCAAGTAGTTTGGGTTGGGCGGTTCCTACACACACCCTAAACGTGCCAACTGCCAAGTACCAACAATAATCAATACATCTGTCATCATCTCGTGAAAGTGAAACAGATGATAAAATTCGGTTTAATTCTTCTAAGTCATATACCAAAAAGGATTATGATTTTCCTCTTCTACAGGGATTTGTCTTGAGCTGGTTTTCGTCTGTGGTTGGGATGTTGACATTCATGTCCTTAGTTAACGCTAGGATTGTGATGCTTACAAGTAAAACCCATCGTTATTTTCTCGATTGCATTCTTATAGTTAACCAACATTGCCTTAAGTCAGTTGGAGAACGTTTTCGGTAATTTAGCTTTTATCGTTAGTAAATTTATAATGTCTTGTGGGGGGTTTTGGAAGTAACTGTGGTGACAGAATTGTATAAGGGTCAACATAATTCCATGGCGAAGATCAAACATAAGTGGTATGTTTAATATAGGCATGGGATCATGTGAGAAATGCTATTTTTGGTGAGAAGTGTGAGAAGTACTTTTAAACTGTTGATCACTTTTAATTAAATACCCTCCCATGAATTGTGGCTTAAAAGGGAATTGATCCGGTGCATCTTATCTTGTATTGTAAATATGAGAAATCCCCCTTTTTTCGATAAGAAGGAAATGAAGAACATGAACACAACGAATGCATCTCATCCTAATTTCCGTCTATTATTCATCCAACGGTTGATAACCAATTCTCACCAAATTTAGCATTTTCCACCGAAACCCAACCGTCATACGACCAAAAGGCATCATAGTCATATGCTACTACAAGAGAGAAAAATATGCCTAGCAACCAAAGTACTTTTTTTAAAGAAGACAGTACAATTGGCAAATATATCAATCATGGAATCATATGTTCTTTTTAGAAGTTAAGATGAAACTAATAGGGCTTTGGGTTTGTAATTTTTACTGTAATGAATGAATCTATCAAATGAATTGGAATTTAAGGAATCATTGATGGAATCATTTGTGATCTGATTAGACAAAGTGATCCATTACAAGCTTTGCTCTACCACCATAGCAACACAAGCATAAAGCAAAACACATATTGTAACATATGAAACCAACATCACTACATGTCAACATATAAAATCAAACACTTTCGTATCAAAAGTTGATGAACGATAAAGCACGACCCTAATATCCTTATGCAAGAGCTTCAGATTCATCGGGAACGACACCATTGTTAGTAATAGGCTCGTCGTCATCTGATTTCAACTGAGATGATACATCATCTATAGCCGAGTTTAGCTCCGCTATCTTCTTTGCCAATTTTTGGCGAGTTTTCTGCAACAAGCATATTAGGCAAGTGCAAACAATATCAATATTTTTTTTCAGCGGTAGCATGGATGTTGGTCAATCTCATGAGCCCTGAATATGAAAATCCTCGATAGTCCTAAGAAGACCCAAACTGACAACCCTATGGGAAGGACTAAGGAGCTACAAGGCCTAACACTTATTTGCCAGATCCTACCTTTGTATCCTTGCGAATTTTGTTTTGCAAGTCCATGTCCTCAAGAAACAACCTCTCTCTATCCCTTAGGATAGAGACAAGGTACACTGGGCTCATTTGGTTTCGTTTTACACAAGGAAAAATTAGATCTTCTGACTAGTAGACATGACACTTAGAAATTGATAACTTCTAGACACAATAGCGAAGTAGTGAAATCATTTGAGGCATATCCATCCATACCATAAAAAAAATTGCAACGCTTGACTAAACTCATTAGTTTCATAAAATTGTTTTACCCTAGGTTATCTAATATATTTACCAAAACATTTAGAAATAGAAGAAATCTTATAGAGAGGTAGTAGGTCTCTTTTGTTTGAAATTTGCCAAAACGAGGCTTCAAAGTTAATTGTGGGATATTACAAAAAGAAATCGTCACAAGACAGCTAGTTGTTAGACGGAAAGGTATTTGTTGGCTAATAAGCTAGCCTATAAAACTAGCCATGTTTGGTAAAAATTTGTTGATAAGCTAGATGGCGATGTAAAATAACCTAAAAGGACATGTTGAAAATTAATTGGAAAGATATAAGAGGCGTGATTGAAAAGAAGAAATGAAAAAAAAAAACGTTGGAGCTTATTGAAACACTGCCTGAAGTATCTTTTCGAAAAGCTATCTTATGACCATCCAAAAGGGACTATTTTAATAAACTCAAAAAACAAGCTACATGGCAGAGTTGTTTAATAAAAGTTCAGTTGTTATTTGTATACCTCTAAAGCTTTTTCTTCGTCATAAATGAAGTCGGGCAGCTTCTTCAGCAACTCCTTTTTGTCAGCTGCAGCTAGTGCCTTGCTTATCTGTCAAAAATTAGACTCGATACATAACGATGCTATAATTGAGTATGCCACTCGCACCAACATTCAGATGTAGCAAGAAAAATTGTGTTTTCTTCAGTTTTCTTGTACCTACTTCTGTTTGTATATTTTTGTTTGCTCCTTAGGTGTTGTTTGGCTTTTAAGAGGTTTGAAGTCTGATTTCAGATCTAAAAGATAAGAGGTGGATGGTGCAACTCTTAAAATTTCAAAGGACGATAAGAGGTTCTCAGACATTTTCTTAAAAATGAAACAAACAGTCTTAAGTCTGCAAACCTCTTAATTTTCAGACTTAAGAGGCTTTAAGAGGTATTTTTTTTAAAAACAAACAGCCCCTCACTCTCTTATTCTTCTTTTTTCTTTTTTGGCACACTTTTCACAAGGCAAGAGTTTTCATATAAACAATTGTTCCACATTTTGAGATAGAGGTCAGGTGTGCATACATGATACATCCTACCTCTAGATGGGATATACTGGGTGAGTTTGGTTTAGTTATATATCGAGGAAAAAAATATGAATTATATGATGGGACATCAATTTACGTGCCGACTCTACCAATCAAACCTGGGGGGCGTATATGCAACCGAGTGTGCCAACGAGCAATCCTCCAAGAACAAAGCCACCAACGAAGGCACTCCCACTGTTTGATCTTCCATCATCACTAAAAAATATGAAAAAGTAATGGTTTCAAAACTCAAAAGAACCAATTGGGAAAAGAAAATATATGATTTAGAGCATTCACATTGAATAGGTAAACCAAAGTGACTAGGATTGGGGGCGGGCCAGGGGGCGGCGGACCCTACCTTTGTGTGGATTTACTTGGTCCTTTGGTTTGGTTTGGTTTGATAGAAAAATACGGTGATAAATTCCAATGCAAAGCCTTTATAGCCGTTAATAAGCCTTCCACATAACATGAAGGTTATGAGGGACATATAGGTCATTTTAGAAGTACAAGTGATGGAAAGCAAGCATAAAAAGGGAAAACAAGCATAAAAACTTAGAAATTGCATGAAACACTCGATCATCACCAAGTGAAACGACGATTACCTGTATCCTGCTTGGATAGAGAATGTCTTTTTGGATGTGAGCGATTGCACATTACCAACACGACTTTGCCCAAACGATAATTTGGTGATGCCCTGCTCAAGTTTCTTTATAGACGAGCCTACATCACCAAAATTTTAATCATTTGTTGAAACTCTTGATCACCCACTTAACGGAAATTTCCAAACTAGTATATGTGTATCGCGTCGGTGTATATGAATAAACTCAATTAACGGTCAGGACAATGATTTGCTATAGCAGTTATCATGATGGTAGAACAGTGGTATAGCGGAAAACAAAATATTGGCTCATGTAATAAATAAAAACATTTATATATTTTCAGCACTTAATATATGTGATACATATCTAATAGTAATATTCAATAAAAACGTAGAACATGAACACATAATGTTTTCCAAGATAAAGGCTCAAAATCAAAACATCAAAACAAATCAAACAGTGGTCAAATAGCGTCGCCAATAGTGTACTGCGATTTGAGGACCGCTAACAACTATAGCCCCACTAATGACCGCCCAACTTGTTGCTAACACGCACCAAGTGGAAAACCAATTAATACTTTACTTCTCGATATAATCCATTTTTTAGTAATGGTATACTATTTTTGTCGTGGGATATATGAATAGGCCATGATTTAATTCATGAAAAACAGTCAATTTGCAAAAAGGTAACGGGAAAACAGCATACAAAGACATCCCTCTCCAATCTCACAAAGACGCATTAGTACAAAAAAAATCTATGTCAAAAGCAACGGTCATCCGACATCAATTAGTCCATGCCCTCGTTTCATCAAGAACCAAAAGGAGTACATCCGTATGCATTTTAGCATAATAGTGATTAGCATTCCAAACCATTGTAATTGGCATTTTAGTTCCACACAAACAACATAATTTCAAAAATCAAAGACGAATACTAAAACGAACTCCACATGAGATTCATTTATGCACGATAACATACTTGCACATATACAAAAAGAGTAAATCCATCTCGACAAAAGATTGATTTTCTATCTTTTATTTGCCAAGCCCTTTTCTAACAACTTTTCTAAGGTCTTCGCAGAAATAGTCTATCTACTACCATCAACCGTTGTAGTCAAGGAGCATTGGTAAGGTCTCTCTACATTCTACGCTCCCAAAAACCTACTCCGTGTGGATTCAATGAGTTCGTTTGGTTTAGGTCCTGTTTGTTAGCAGCTTAATGAGCTTAATGGGACTCGCAACTTATTCGGTCAGCTACACACGACTATTTGGTAGTGGCTTGATGATATAAAAAGTGGCTTTTTCAATAAGCTTCTAGGGGGAGCTTTATGCAGAAAGCCAAGTTCTTTCGAAAACCTGCTCCTCCGAATTAAAGAACACGGTCCTTCCATCTTTGAAAAAGCCCTATCAATCAAAAACCTTGATAAACTATATAGACCGATTAATCCACACATACGGTTTTATCCATACAAAACAGCCCCTTAGTTTAGTGTCTTTAAAAACTATTAACCTACTCATGTAAAAAAAATAAAAATCCACCCCATTAGGCTATATTCTTCTATTCTCCAATTATTCTCACAAATAGACTCTAAAATGTAATAGCAGTTATAAACGAAGTAAATGTTAGGGTTTATAAAATTAAGAAACATGTCGATATAATACACGAGATACAGAAAAAAATGAATCAATAAAATCATGCACTTCCTACAAGAAATTACACCCAATTTAGTTCATGAGCTAAGATTCAACCAAAACAAGAAATTACAACCAATTTATAGTTCAAGAAACAACGATAAAATCCGAAAGAAGAAATTACATCCAAAGATTAAATGCAAAAGAAGTAGAGTAATAAGAAAAATGGTGATGAAATTAGAAAAAAATACCTGATGATAATTGGTGTGATTTGGGTAAAAGCAGCGATGAATTCGAGATTGCAGACATGGTTGGTTTCAAATTGGGAAGAAAGATTGAAGGTGGGTGTGGTTTCTTTGATGGAGAAATGGATTTATGAGAAAGGGGTTAGAAATTGGGTATAGTTTTTGTTTGGTTATTTTGGTCGATAAAATCAATGCGTTAACAAGAACACTAGGAAAATAGATCTTTGGTTTTAGGTCTATTTCGTGAGGTTTTTCAAGGCATGTGTATGAAAAAATCTTAAAAATGAAAAAAAACCAAAATTAAAAACTTTCCTTCAAATTCAATAAAATTTTAAAAGCATCTCTAAGGCTGTAAGTAACGGAATCCTAAGTTGAGCGGGTTGGCGGGCTACCGGTACATCGGCTGCGGGTTCAGTGGGTTGAGAGCTCAAGCGGTTTGCCTACACCGCTGAGTTTGTGTGTGTCTATTGTGTGTGTGAGAGAGAGGGTTGGGAGGGTTTGGTATTAATCGGAGAAGGTTCCAGAGGGTTAATTGTGGGGTTGGAAAAAAACTGATGTGCCGGTGAGGTTGGGAGGGTTGGATACGCATGGCCTAACAGGTATGTTAAAATAGAGAAAAGAAAAAGATTTTATCATATTTGTTGGTTTAGATTCGTATGTTGGTTTTAGTTGGTTTTCATTTGGAAAACGATAGGCTTTTATGACATTTTCCGTTTTTGCCCTGGATAGGAAAGGAGGGCACTTGGAGGCATAAGATGGTGGTTGGAGCCGGTACTGACATTAGATGAAGTTACATGTTTTGATGTTGAGACAGTGGTACTTTTCATTTTGGATATTTGCCACAATAAGGCTCGATTATTACGTTTGTAAATTTATTTTAATTAAAAAGTATTAAGAAATGACAAAGTGTTTTATTAATCACCAAACATACAAAACCATCATCAATACAAAGTACAACTAAGTTTTCAATGCCATAAGTAACAGAAATTACACGGACCAAAATTAAGATCACAAAGAGGACCCTCATTGTGATGCACTACATGCCTGCATCAAGATGTAGGTTTACAAGAAATAAACCAAAAACCCCTTTCCCAACTAGGACGATACCATGACCCACCTAGTCGAGAAACCGGAAGAACCACCTAAGGGAAGCGGTGCGCTGTAGTGCGACGATCCACATACCTCACCGAACGCTTATCTGCTGCTGTGTCCTTGTGCGCTGCAGTCCTACAGCCCACGTACCGTCCTGCACCGTCTTCCGGAATACAAAAACTTCTCCCAAACAACGAACTCTAAAAAATGACAGAATGTTGCTAACTTAAGGAACATTTTCAACAATGTTAACGATAAAGACAAAATTCCTAATAAAATGCAAATCACAAGGTTCTTTTCTGTAATAAATAAAGTTCAAGTACAAATTTCATGAAAATCATTAAACAACAGGGACCAAAAGTGTGATTTAATCCTTTCTATATAGGGTTAACTGTTAAANCAACTTTAAAAATTACCAATTAATGTACTGAACTTGCTAGAATTGCCATTGTATGTACCCAACTTTAGAGTTAAACCACAAATTGGTAATTCTAACAATGGCAAGAGTACACATAATGGTAATTCTAGCAATGGTTGGGTACACATAATGACAATTTTAACAAGTTTTGTACATTAATTAGTAATTTTTAAAGTTGGATACATACAAATATACAATGATAAAACGTGACAAGTTCTATACGACCTAGTATAAATACATTGGATTAAATCACACTTTTGGAGCGTAGATACGCAAAGCTAATCAGATACTCTCCCGCTGCCAAACCCCCCAAAACCCTCACGATTTCTCCTTCTGCGCACCTCTAAACATGGCGACGGCGATGGTGGCCACCGACACCAGAAAGCT
>LUCG01206372.1:249-10329 GCA_001633085.1 Carthamus tinctorius | reverse complement strand
CGTAAAGTAAATTATAATAAGTAATTTAAATTAAGTAAATCATATTTGTAATATTAGTTTTTTGTATAATTTTTTAATTAAATTACCCTGTGTATTACACGGAATCATATATATAATAGAATAAAAATAAAGTTATTCAACCTTACATATCTTAATAAATTAATAATCATTTAAAAAATAGTAATTATATGTAATGTTTTATTAAAACCATCATCAAAATTTTTGTAATAATCATTTAAAAAATAGTTATTCAACCTTACATTACATATCTTAATAAATTAATAATCATATAACGCCATTTTTATATAAATTATGAAAGTACTTTTAAAGAATACTAAAAAAAATATTAAACAAAAAAATGACACTCAAATTTCAATTTTCAAGGGTGTTTTGGTTTCAATATCATTTATTAAAATATTTAACAAATTTAATATTTTGATAACTTTTTCAAATAAACTTTATGTAAAATAAAATGCATTTTCATTAATGGAAATAATAAAAAAGAAGCCATATCTACATTTAATTTTAAAAAGTAATTTTAAATTAAAAGGTTTCTGCTCTCCCTTTTAGTTTTGTTTTATTTTAGAAATTTTTTGAAAATGATTTGTTGAAATTAGAATAAGAAGTTAAAACCTTCTAATAGCATCTCTAACAGCTAAGCAAAAATAGAAAAAAACTAGATTTTAGTATATTTATTGCTCCAACAGCTATGTTATTCTCTATGCTAAAGTTGAGAACAGTGGAGAAAGGTTGCAAAAATCTCTAAATTTAGAGAAATATCTCTATATGGTGAGAGAAAATGATTATTTTAATGCTTCAATCAATAAATATTTAAAAAGGATATATGATTATTTTAATACTTCAACCAATAGGAACAATTTTAGAGTTGCTATATGCAAAAAAAATAGAGATTTTTAACTTTTTTACTCTATTTTGGGAAAAAAAAATTAGCATAGTTGTTGAAGATGCTCTAACATCTTAATTTTAAGAATAATTATAGGTTTTAGGAATTAGTTTATGCGAACTAATTGACCTCAGAAGCGACCATGAATTACATGTACTTATCACAGATGAATCTTTGTAGCCACAAGTGATTTGACAGCGTTTAGATTTAAACCCGAGAAAGATGAAATTTCCACCATACCTTCTGAGTGTTAGTGGTGCGCCACAACCTAGGTAGTTCAATAACATCAAACTTAGTCTCTATTTCAAACTAATTACAGTTTTGGTCACTATGATTGCCATTTATTTTTAAATTTAGTCCCTCTAACCAAGTGTAGAAAAGAAAAAAGAAAACTTAGTTAGCTTAAGGGTATTTTGGTCAATTTACCTTTTCTTTTGTCTTTTTCATTTTATTTTAATAAAGTATTTAGTAAATTACAATTATAGTCTTTATGGGCTGTTTTTTTCCCCTTTTTTCATATCTTTTTTTCTTTTCCATTTAATAGTCTTATTACATTAATTAAATGAATCCTTATCAAACTAATTTCTTAAAATTAGTTTTAATAATTAAGTTTACTATTAAAACACAAAATTTTATTAAGTTATAAAATATTTCATTGAATACCAAAATAAACATTTAGATTATTCATCATTTTCTTTTTATCCTTATATGCGTTAAATCTCTTCAACAAATCCTATTAAAGTCAATTGTTTGTTGACTCATTAAAGGATGATGATGTAATAGACGGTCAAGGCTTGAAGAGGAATAAGAATAGCAAAGTTGGTCGGTTCATATCATCCTCTTCAAACACTGAAGAATGAAAACGTATAATATTTTGTTGTATTTTAAATTGTTTGTTAAAAGGTTAATATTTACTAATTTCAAATAAAATAGTAAAACTATACTATTTAATGATTTATAATTTAATAATACACGTTTATATAAACTTACTACATTTTTATAATAAATACTAAAAATGAAATAAATTAAGTACATTTTTTATAAACAAATAAACTTCAAGGTAAAAAGTTATAATTTCATGATTTATATTTAATAAATATGAAATTATAAAAAAATTGAATTACTTAATCACCTTTTTTATGTTTATTGTAAAAAGGTAAAAAGACTAAACACGTAGATTAATCATCATAAACCATATGAATAAACTCATAAATTCAAAATAATAATAAAAATCATAGTTTATAAAAAAAAACATTTATGGAAATATATTTATTCGAATACCTTATTAAAATAAACATATAAATGGCCACTAAACATTTTTATATGTTTACTTTAAAAGTCAAACTTTGACCAAAAACAAAAAATAGAATACAATTTTTATTGCACGAGGTACAACCAAAGCAACAACAACATAAAGACCACCAATCTTGACCAATTGTGAATACAAAAAAGTATGCTACCCAAGTTGTATTTTTTTTTAATAAAACCAAATTAAACATATATATATTTATTTTATTTAAAAGTTATTTTTGGGTTAATTCCGAGTAACTTTAAGTATGACTAATTTAAAAAGATTTTTTTAGTAATTTTAAGAACATTTTTTGGGTTCTTTTTGTTAATTTTGAGAACCTTTTTCGGAATTTTAGTCAATGTTTCTTGTATCTAGCACTGATCAATAACATATGCATTTTTTCATGCCCTTGGAATATAATTCTATACACGTTCCGATACGAAGTCGACAAGGTATCCGGAATCCATATGGGCACCCGACTAATCATCGGCAACCATGGACCGACCCGGAAGCCGACCCCATGGTCAGGGTATCGCCACATGCTCACCCCATGAATCGAACCCGAGTAGACAGGGATGTCATCCACTGTCCCTTCCAAGGATGTTACCGACCACTAGGCTACTAATGTGTCTCAGTGTAGTATTCACATAAACTTGTCATCCGTTGTAGATCGACTGTTTTCGTGAAAATACCAAACTGGCACGGTTCCATCTCACTTATAGTAGGATAAGTGGCCGATCTATCATCTGCTCTAAAAGCATAGATTAACTGTTTCCATGAAAACATACGAAGTTTGTCAAACCAAACAGATACGATTTATTTTACTCACAGTAGATCCTAGAAGTAAGACGTATACAGATCTAACCTCCTAGTAAAACAACTGTTTCCGTAAAAACAAGCGAACTTTTTGAAACCACAACGAATTAACACAATTTATTTCACCTGGATCGGAGTCTCAGAGTAAGATGTACGCAAATTTGTCCTCTACCGTAAAAAATAGATCGAGTGTTTTCCGTGAAAAATGATAAAATACACAATAAAGATCCAAGAAAAAGAGATGTAAAATTCATAAATCATCTAAAAGCAAACAATTTCAAAATGGGCCAAATCGTATATACACAAATCTTGGCATTAAAATCGTCATAAATTTTCCTTCATCGTAACGACGTAACGGCTTAACCGCTTAACGAAAAACCGATCTCCAAAACGGTCAGCATTCCTAGCCGGATGACGTGATGTGGTTCGCGATCGACCTCTGGGACGCGAGCACCGGTTCGTTGCTGCCGCCGCCGCCGGACCTCAGAGCCGCCACTTCCTCGAGCCGTTTCCACGTGGCTTCCCGTTTGGATTTGGTTTCCTCTTTGCGGGACTCGTCGTCTTTGAACTTTCTCGAGCATTCTTCGAAGAGCTGAGGGTCGGCATCGGAAAAGATCTTCCGGACGTTTAACGTCAGGCTCTGTACGGCTTGGTTCCAATGGGTTTTCGTGTTTCTTTCCAACGCCGGAAATATGATCGGCAATATCACTTTCCGGTTTTGTCGGATTAGGTTCTCGATGTGATCGTTGTTCCATAGGAACAACGCTCTCTCTGCCACCTACAAGTTTGATAACAGTTACCAAAAGGGTCATTGGTCCAACAGTATCCAGCTTAGTCATACCCACCGGTGTGAGGGTATTTTTTGTATATAAATATTATATAATCGAAAAAAATAAGATTCGGTTACCAGAGGGTCATTGATCCAACAATATCCAAATTAGTCACACCCACGAGTTTGAGTTTTTTTTTCGTATATAAATATTACATAATTAAAAAAACAAGATTCATCTGCCAAAGGGTTTTTGGTCCAACAGTATCCCGATTAGCCTCACCCACGAGTGCGTGAGAGTATCTATCGAATATGAATATTATTATATAATTATAAAAAAAACAAGATTCCGTTACCAAAAAGCCATTGGCCCAACGGTAGTCGGATTACTAACAGAGACCCAGCCTCTCGAGAAGTCTAAGTTTAAAATTTTCTTATTTTGTACCTGTTCTGACCGGTAACATACTTTGTAACATATGAGGACGTGGATACCTGTTTACGAATGGTTTATGAAAAAGGTCACAGCGATGATAAACTTTGCATCCCGTCAATAAATAATACAAGATCAGCAGGTTATCCGTCACAACGGGCAAAAAACTAAATTCCAAAACCGACCTCTACCCCTCAGATAAAAACATGTAAATCTAAATAGCGCAAATATATGCAAAACTGACATCTACCCTTGATATCAGATAAAAAATTGTAAATCTACCAAAGAGCGAAAGATGTATGCAAATCCGACCCCTACCCCTTATATCAGATAAAGAAAACGTAAATCTAAATAGGTGATAAATATACGCAAAACTAACCTCTCTACGTTAGATATCGCATAAAAAATCCAAATAACGATAGATATACGCAGAAGTGACCTCTACCCCTGATATCAGATAAAAAGAAACGTAAATCTAAACAGTGATTAACGGCAAAACAAGGTACCTGAAAATGCGAGCTACTCAAACACCGAGCGATCTGCCGAAACAACGGCACCATACACCGTTGAAACTCCGGCGGCTGCGTGGCTTCCAAAACCTCCTCGAGCTCGCTCAAAAACATCACCTCCTTCGAGCTATTCGTGATCGGCCAATACCTCAACAAACCGCGGATCACCGTGTCCGCCAACTTGCAATCTTTCTCCACAAACTGCGTGATGCAATACGAGATCTGCTGGTGGTACATGGGGATGCATTTCGGCTTGTGTAGCGGAATCAGAGCCCGAACCAGGAACAACTTGTGTTCCTCCTTCAACGGCAAAGCGAACCCGTTGATAATGCTGCCCAAAATCTCCAAAAGCTCGGCGATCCCGTTGTGCTTTTCGGTCTCGAAAACGAACCGGAAAAAGATGTTGTTGATCGATTTCCGGATGAACGGGCGGTGGACCATGAATTTTCCGTACATCCTGTGGAGGACGAATTTTAGGTATTCGCGTTCTCGGGGGTCCTCGGAGTCGAACAAATCGAGCCATTTGAGGACGAACCCGTGATCGATGTAACGTTTGGCGAGCTTCGGGTCGGTTTCCGGGGAGGCCACGAACCGGAGGACGAATTCGTAAATTAGTTGCAAATGGGGCCACGATGGGTCCATTGAGGGCTCTTCTTCTTCGCCATCGAACGTTTCCAACATTTTGTTGTCTCGGGGCTGAGGGGTGAGTCGTCGGAAGATGTTGACGGAAACCATCTTCACGATTTCTTGCATGACGGTTTCCGGAAACTTCCCGTTTGGTGCGGAGACGTAGTCAACAAGTTCGGTCAATGTTTGCCGTTTGACCTCTTTTTCTTTCGGGTTTTTGGTGGGGTCGGTGAAGTCGAAAACGACGCAACATAGGTTTAGTTTTCGGATGAATAAGGTTTGTTTTTCGGAGGCCGGGACGTCTTTGAAGCTCGGTAAGGGGTCGTAGGTGTCGGAAAATAGGGATCGGCCGTTGGATTTGGAGTTTTGCGATTGGAGTTTGTTGTTGTTCGGGTGATTTTGGGCGATCGAGGGGTGAACGGATGGTCGAGAATTTGCGACATCGGTGGTGTTGTTTCTTGAGCTTGTGGACGTGTTTGAGGACGGATTCGAGTTCGATCCGTCTCGGTTTTCGTTGGATTTGTGGGGCTTCCGAGGGAGCCGATTGAGGATTTGCTTGATCATCACTTACAACACGAAAATGTGATTTTCTTTTTGATACCCTGAACCCTGAGCGCTAAACCCTGAACACTGATACGAAGGGTTCTTATCAAGAACGGAAGGCGGGATTGATATCAAATCATTGAAAAGAAACACATGATTTTGAACCCGATTGGATTTTCTTGATACCCTGAACGCTAAAACGAATGGTTCTTGTCAAGAATGAAAGCTACCCATTTGGGTTTTCTTGATGCCCTAAACACTAAACCGAAACGTTCTTATCAAGAACGGAAGGTGGGATTGATATCAAATCGTTGAAAAGAAACGCACGCTTTTGAACCCACTTGGATTTTCTTGATACCCAGAACCCTAAACACTAAACCGAACGGTTCTTACCAAGAAAAGAAGTCGGGTGGATATCAAATCATCCCAAGGAAACACAAGCTTTTGAAAGATTTTCTTGATACCCTAAACCGTGAATTGAATGGTTTCTTTATCAAGAACAAAAAGTGGGATTGATATCAAATCATCCCAAAAAAAGCACAAGCTTTTGAACCCACTTAGATTGTCTTGATACCCTGAACCCTAAACACTAAACCGAATCGTTCTTATCAAGAACAAGAAGTTGGGATTGATATCAAATCATCCCAAAAAGAACACATACTTTTGAACCCACTTGAATTTTCTTGATACCCTAATCCCTAAACACTAAACCAAATCTCCTTTTCAAGAACACACCTTGGAATTGATATCAAATCATCCCAAAGAAACAAACTTTTTCAAACCCAATTTCAAGAAATCTCCTTTAAATCAAGATAAATCCTACACATAACTCAAAACCCAAATCAATTGCTTCCCCTGCAAAATCAAACAAATTCAAGAATCAGAAAAAGGGTAAAAAAAGAACCCAATAATGCTGAACCCATAAAACCAAACCCAACATACACAAATAAATTCAACTTATCAAGAAACACAACTCTGTTAAAGCTAACCCTTTTGAGGTCAAGCTTCAAATTGAAAAGGGTTTCTTTCTTTAATCATGAGAATTAATCACAGCCGTTGATTTAGACCAAAAACACAAAACAAGATCTGGGCATGATCTACAACACCCACATAGCAATCTTTACCAACAAGAAACAGCCCAAAATTAACAAAGTTGAATCCTAATAACAATCAAAAGATAGTGTCTTTTTTGGTATAAAATCCATTAAAAGGTAAGAGCATAAATTGGAAGAAATAACATGGGAAAGATAGCATACTTACATGGGGGCTTTTTGCTGAGAAGTTGTAAACAAGAAGATCAGTGAAGAAATCAAGAAGATGAAAATCTTGATTCAGTGATGGAATTTTGGTGAAAGGATCTAAATTGAGGAGATGAGAAGAAGAAAAAGAAGAAGAAAGAGAGAGAGTGAAAATGGGGTATAAAAGAAAGGGATTTCTGGTTCTTTGTCTAACCTGCTAAGAATTTAGATGAAAAAAAAAGGGAAAATAAAATATTATTTAAAAAATTTAATAAAATTGCACTTAAAACACTTTTTTTGATTTCTTTTTGGATGGCTTGTAAACAAAAAAAATGTGTATATCATGATTTAATTTATTTTTGGATGTCTTGTAAACAGAAAATGTGAATATCATTAATTGTTATCATTGGAGATGATATGAGGAAAGTTCTTATAACATCTCTTGATTCTTTAAAATAAAATTAAAAAAAAATATATTTTGAAGGTTTTAGCCATTGTTTTAGCCATTCTTCCAATATAAACAACTCAAAAAAAATATTAAAATTTTTAATATGTTTTCAGTAATAGAATACTTTGAAATTAAACTTTTAGATAGAGAATATCATATTTTATTAAATAAATAAAATATTTTAATAATACAATCAATGTTATAATCTTTAAAACGGAGAACCTATCGGAGTTGAATGCATCTTTGTTTTAAAATTTTTGAAGTTCTGTTCTCCATTTTGAAGAAATTTTAGAAAATACGTTGGAGCTTTAAAAAATGACGAGTCAGCAATGATGTGACAGAAAGAAATGTATAAGAAGTGCAGTATTATAAGTCGGTTCATAAGAGATGCTCTACCTTATAATTGTGCCGGTAATTCTAATGTTATAGTCTTATAAGCAAAAAAAGTATGCATCTTATAAGTCGTTGCCATTATTTAGAGATTGTATAGTTAGTGTTATTGTACAAGACACGAGAGAAGTTTTTGCAAGTCACTTCATTGTTTATAAAAGTTCTTAGTTTGACGACTTTCCAAAAAAAAAAATACAACAGTGAGTTCTTATAAGTTAGTCTTAGGAGGATAATAGATCTTTACCCCACAAACGATGACATTGTTTACCATGTACTTTGATTGATATATGATTTTAATTGAGATGCTCGCTCGATAAGGAATGAAATGCTCTCTTACTTGATCACCCAGTTTATGTTAGTAAACGAACCCTAAGGTTTTTTTTATTGAAATTGTTTCTTTTCTTTTTTATACTCCAAATAAACCAAATGAAACATAGAGTTGGGTTCTGGTGGAAAATGTCAAATTTGGTGATAAACGTCGTGAGAAGTTGTCATTAATGTTGGATAAGAAATGGACGAACATAGGATAAGATGCATCGAGATGAGCCATGTCAAGTTCATCTTAAGCTGCAATTCATGGAAAGGTATATGATTAAAAGTGATCAACGGTTTAAAAGCACTTCTCACACTTGTCACAAAAAATGACACTTCTAACAGGATTTCATACAACGGAACGTAACGCATATATTTATTTTGGTAATAGTGTTTGAAAAAGGTAGAATATATACATCCTTTTTACCTTAACAAGTGGAGTTCTCGAGAAGATTTCGACTCTTATTGTATTTTAAATCAACTTTCATAATATATACAATCTTTATGAATTAAAGATGCACCACTAGAAGTTAGTTTATCTTCTACCTAGTTATTCTGACGTACATTTTTTTTTATAATTGATCAGTATTACTACTACTTTTCAAGAGTTACCTTTACGCTTTATGCATAACGAGTTAACCGTACTCCAAAATGGTATGAATTCAACTAGTTTATTTACCATAAAGTTTATTCACCCATAAATAAAGTATGACGTTATTAAGCTACCTAACACCAAAATAAGAAATATCGCACTAACTAAATACAAATAATACATATAACCAAGAAAAATAAAGAGTAATCATGGTTTTCGAGCAAAGAGGGATGTCGGGATTATTACATTAAGGGTTACCAAATCAAACATCAAATTAAAATCGTGAAAAAAGATAGATCAATCAGATTTCAAAAGATACTAATTTTAAAATAATAAGCCATTGAACTATTTTTATTTTAGAGTAAATTATAAATGTATATTATAGTTTCCTATTTTGCTTCAACTTAATTATCACAAGACTTGTAGTTATTGGATACCAAGTATCATTATAAAAGGTTAAAACTTATACGTATCTAGAGCAACAAAATCCAAAGCTTAGAAAATGTATATTGTTGACTTTTTTATTAGATATAAAAATTGGATAAATTTGCAATTAAAATAGTAGTCTAAAATCATCATATATTTTAACCATATCAAATAAAATTGTACTATTTTTTATTTAGTTTGTGATGCCATCATTTTCATACCCAATTTATCTTTATTTTTCTAAACAATAATATTAATGTATCGTTTTAATGAAAACAAAAAAAATTTGTTCCATTTTAAAATCATGTAGTGTTTTTATAAATACTAAATTCTATTAATCATTAAGTTGATCACAACCACTTTACATCTCAAAATTGTTGTTACGGCTATCGATATCGCAGCCCATAAAACCCACAAGCCTACTTTAGTATATCAGTTTTACTTACAAACCCACAATAAACTCGAAATAGGAGTACCATTGTCCACAAAATCGAATACCCAATACATACATATATATATATATAGAAAAAGGATCACGCAAAAATGAAATCTTTTTAAGAGAATTCGAGAATGACTTCCAACCACTCATCCGGTCAATAAATGCGGCTTTGACCGGTCCCCCCCTCTTTAATAATCTATACCCTCCCATGAATCGCGTTAATCCTCCATGATCACGTCCACCGTAACCAAAGATGTGTGGCTAAGAATCATTCTCGTATTCTCTTAAATTGATGTCGCTATCGTTTGAACCCACCCATATATGTATAGGGAGGTTCATATATATA